>OX393552.1:10544487-10676987 GCA_947650365.1 Chamaelirium japonicum
TCATGGTGGATCATACAATGAGAATTTGCTAATAAGAAATAAAAAACGAGAAGCGGGGTGTGACTTCATGAAGAAGGACCGGGGTTAAAGACTCCTACTAGGGATCTCAGGTCTCATCGTTTGTCTAGTCAAGTGCCATCTTCTTCATTGCCAATGATGCATCAATTGCGGATCGGATCTTGCACGAGGAAACTAACACCAATAATTCAATCAAGTAATTTACATATCGTCATCACCCAGTGCTTTATGGCCGGAGGTAAAACTTGATCCCTTGCTTTCGTTATAGTCTCTACGTTGATCGATTTCAAAGATAATAGTTTTTTATCATGTAAAGAGTATGTATGTTGTGTACGTTTTTCTTACAAATTCATGATTATTTCTAATGTGTGGGATCCACACAAAAAGAGTAATGTGGGTAAAGATAATTCATGATGATTTCTAATGTGTGGGACATGCAAGTATGCAACACCAAAGTTTGTATGGTGATTTGGGAGCATTTTTGCTATCCGATCGGTTTGCAGCCTGCACTTACTTACAGCCCAATCGGGTTGTGTCAGGTCCATATTTAATAAGGTTATAATCCGATTGGGCAGCAACCAAGTGCAGCAAATTGATCCGGTAGCAAAAAAAAAAAAAGATTATTTGCATATTGACCCTCCAACATATATAAAATTATGCATATTCACCCCTCCTTTACTTTTTTTTTTGGTAGAACACCCCTCCTTTACTACCCGTCAACAAAAAGGAGTTAACCATGGTTAGATTCTAATAGGTCCAAATGACCATTTTACACATGGTCAAAGGGTGACCTTTCACCAAGATTGACTAAATCTAATTATTTTCAGTTTGAGGACCCTAACCCGAACTCTATTATGGTCTCCCCTACATGCTCGTCCAACCCTCCATGCTTGTCTAGCAACATTCCATGCTCATTCGGTAGGTCTGATAGTCCTCCATGCTTAGACCTTACAGTTCTAAGTGGGTATTTCTGCCACCCAATTGGCCAATGACATGTGGCTGCAGAGAAGGTCCTGACGGTTCAGTTAGCCTGAGTAGGCTACGGGCCCTGCACCCCGGCTACTTGGCTAACCCGAGCAACCTGACGACTCGGTTAGCCTGAGTAGGCTGGGGCCCTGCGGCTAACCTGAGTGACCTAACGACCCAGTTAGCTCGAGTAGTCTGCTGGCCCTGCATCCTGACTACTCGACAAACCCAAGCGACCTGATGACTAGGTTAACCCGAGTAGGCTGTGTATCCTGCACCCCGAGTACTCGGCTAACTCGAGCGTGGCCTTAGAGCCACCAGGTAAACCTTGGGGGAGGCCTCTCCCTCCCACCACGGGGATGGTTTGAATACGCTACCACGAGGGGCCAAACAGTCCTTGCTGGTCAAACCTTCTCGTGTATTAGGGGATTGCGGTACCTGATGGCTTGGCATGCTTCTACAATCCTGACCATCCCCCATCGTGCTCTGCTATACTTAGGCGTAGCAGATCAGAATGGTTTGACACAGTTCAACCAGTCCAATCACCCCTCACACGATCTTGATGGACCAATAGCTAACGACAATAGAGCCACCAACCATTGGGGATGGCGGAGATATGCATATAAGAAGACATTTTCTAGCTGAGGGCCAGGTATGATACAAAAAAAGCAACGCTACACCTCACTATGGTTCCTGCTATCCTTCCCCCCTTAGGGCCTCAACTGGCTTGAGCTTCGGAAGGAACTTGGCTCTTAGAGAGCCTCGGTCTTCTTGGCAGGTGCTAAGGATAGGGCTTGGCGGGAGACATCGGTTCACCTCGGGGGGTGTGGAGGGACCAAAATTTCCGCCCACAACAGTCAATAGGGGAATATTTCGTGTGTAGGTGTATTTGTTCCTTTTAAGACGATAGCTAGCCGGAGGGCATGAACTTGCACAACTTTATATTTTTGGAGGTTCAATATGCAATCATAAGGTTTTGATGAGTTATTACGTATAATAGTTTGTAGGGGTTGATTTGAAAAAGACCCAAAAAAAACAAAAGCACTCACTTAGTCACCATGTTGCCGTACTAGACTTGTCCGCAGCTGTTGACTTAAGTCAACTGGTAGGGCCGCATTCGGGGAAATTTGTGTGGACCGACCGGAAGGGAAGAATTTTCAGCACAACCTATGTACGCTACAACCGTTGCCCAAGCCTCAGAGCCTATAAACACGCTCTAAGTGCTGGGGCCCACTACTCCCATGTGCTATGACCTGCTACTAAAATCTCTTGAATTGCAGTGGATCCCGCGGTTCTAGCGTACGCACGATGACTGAAAATAATGGTGGGCTTAGCAAAATGGTTACGTAATTAGAATAGTTTGTAAGGGTTGATTTGTAAAAGACCCAAAAAAAAAAAACACCCGCTTAGTCGCCCGGTTGCCGAAGTAGACTTGTCTGCAGCTGTTGACTTAAGTCAACTGGTAGGGCCGCATCCGGGGAAATTTGTGAGGACCGACCGTAAGGGGAAAATTTTCAGCACAACATGCGTACCACACAACGGTTGCCCAGCGCCGCGCCTATCAGCACGCTCTAAGCGCTGGGGCCCACTACTCCCATGTGCTGGGGTCTATTACTCAACTCTCTTGAATTACAGTGGGCCCCGCGGTTGCAGCGTACGCAGGATGTGCTGAAAATTTTCCCTACCGGTAGGATGACCGAAAAAGCTACGTGGACATACGAGAGCCACGCGAAAGGTGCTTCCTCCAATGGGTGGGGGCACGAGGTCCTATGTACGTACTTAGGTCTAATAATGAAAATAATGGGGGGCTTAGCAAAATGATTAACCAGCTGAAATGAATTACGGGAATAGAAGAAGTCTTGGGGTCTTTCTTTACATACCTCCTCCTCCTTCTGTAGTATTTGACGGTGGAGGGGTAATAACAGCCGGCGACGGCGGAGAAGGAGCGGTGGACGGCGGTGGAGGCGGTGGGGACGACGACATGTCATCAGCAGTTACTGTATAGAAAGGATACACCTCGTACCGCAGCTGGCAGCTCGATCCAATCACCCTCCCTCCTTGCTTGCCATCGCAACATTTCGGGATGAGCCCCACAAAAGCTTGAAGGCATCCGTAGCATGCATCGGCCGTCAGATCTCTGGTGCACTGCACCAGGCCGTATATCTTCTGAAAGCTAGTGAAGTTGGTGTCTCCCGTCGCAAACATTCGGGACGATCTGTAGGCTGCCCTCGTGGTGAGTGTGCTCATCAGACCCCCCAACAGCGGATTAAACCGAGCCGGGTCCGATACATTTGCTGAGTTGACCAGGAAGACTGCGAACGAAGTATCGGCCGTGGAAAAGAAGTTTTGACTAGAGTAGCGCAGCATGCATCCGTCGTACCATATGGTTGCGCTCTTTCCCTTCGGGCAGTACCGATGGGCGGTGTCGTTGATGGAGGTGTCGAGGCAGGCCCGGCATTCGTTGGCGGAGGCGTCGCCTCGGCAGAGGGCGAGGCCGTAGGCTTGGTCCGGTGGCTGGCCTTTGGTTTCGTAGGAGAATCCGGTAGGGGGAGCAGCGGTGGAGAGGGAGGGGAGGAGGAGGTTGTTGAGGTTGGACCCGAAGGTGCTGTTCGCTGTGTAGTTGGCTTTGCTCTCGCATAGGTTATAGTCATAGATGGTTTGGGAATTAGTAGCAGGGTTTTGGAGCATGATGGAAAGGAGGAGGTGGAGGAAGAGTAGGGAGATTTTGGGAAGGAAGAAAGGCATAGTTTCTTAGCTCTGTGAGCCTGCAGAAGAGGCTGAGGAGGGCTATGCGTTATTGGAAGAAACACACAAAGACATTGTAGCCATCTGTGGCTAACGAGGAGTCAATAGTCAAAGTCTTTCCGTCCTTTCTTTTCTATTTCTAAGATAAGAATGAATCTTGTTGTTGAACTTTCTGTCTTGAATAATGTTGGTCGATCGAAGTGGAAAATACGCACGGATTTTAGGGTTTTTAATGCTCCATCCATTGCCTAATCGATTATGGGTTTATTGAACTGGAAAAAAAAATCCATTAACAATTACAAAAGCCGTAGATCAAAACATATCCCCGGTCATAATTTGTCGGGTGACGATCCGCAATAAACTTGATGAAGACGGATTCTCCCTCTTGCTAGATCCGAGTTGCAACAATGGAGGAAGTATTGACAAAACGATGCGATGATCGCCAGTGGGAGCCTTCAACTCCGGTTCTTCTTGGCACCCAAAATCCAGGTGGAGACCCTGTAGAGATCGATGAGACGAGAGAGAGATTGCGAAGCCAGAGAATCTTATCTCTCTTTCTCTCTCAATCTCTAATTCAATCGAAGGGAGAACGAAAACCCCGAAAAAAGGGTGAAAGAGGTGTGAGCGCTATCGCACTCTCACCTTGCTCGCGAACCAAGAGGATCGAAGGAGGGGAGGGAGGGCTGCTATAAACCCTGTTGCAGCCCTCTCTCTCTCTTGATCTTGCTCTCGAGCAAGAGAGGAATGGAGGGGAGGGGGGAGACGGACTTGTTCGACCCCTCTCTCTTCTCTCGGTTTTCCTGCGAACGGACGAACAAGGGGGAGGGAGAGGTCACAATCCTTTTCATGATCTCTCTCTCTCCTCTTGGTTTGCGTGCAAACCCACGAAAGGCTAAGAGAGAGTCCCGATCCCCCTCCCCCTCTAAAATCCCTACACAACCTCGGCCTCCTTTCCCTATTGGTCTCCTATGGGTTTGGGTTTACTAATGGGATGCACTAGGTGTGACACATTCCCGTTGCACCGGAGTTGGGACCCGCACCCTCTCAAACCCTTGAACTAATTCCGACACCTGTAGGGTTAGGATTGGTTCGAGATTAATTAACCACATACCTCTTAGCCCGACTAGTTACCTACTATACCAATCGAGTCCAAGACCGGCTGGGTGAAGTCGAGCTAAAACCCAACAAATTGGTCTTATTCCCTTTGTGATTTTTCCATTTGCTTTCCACATAAATCAATTTTCTTCTTGTTGTGGATGAATCATTTTATTCTTATTGTTTGGCAATCACAATGATGTAAAAAAAAAAATGGGAATACATCACTTACCAGGAACATATACATTACTATCCACTTCCGTATTCTGTAGACAAATGACAAGAAGATAAAATTATCTGTTTATCAGAACTAACTCATTTTGTATACCTGATTTTTATTTTCTTATCTTGTTGCTAACAAAGGTCTTCTGCTATATATCTATACTATAAACTAAAATGAAAGCCTCTCTCCCGTTGTGACACGTGGACGTCTTTTAAAGAGTTAGAATTCTTCTTCCGTGTGTGAACGCGGCTCCTTTTTAAATCCATTTAAAAATCTACTATAAAGATGATAAATTTTCATTCAATGATATTTAATGGTCATTTGATGTTAATCTCTCTCTCTCTCTAACAAGTGAATCACACACTTTAAATTTTACACTTCTTCGAACAATTGTGATGTCGTCTTTGCCAAATGGTGTGCATCAAACACATTCGGGCATTGCTCGGGTTTTTTACTCGTATATATACTAAAATGGAAGCCTCTCTCCCGTGTTGTTACACGTGGACGTCTTTTAAAGAGGTAAAATTCTTCTTCCATGTGTGAACGCTACTCTCTTTTAAATCCATTTAAAAACTTATAATAAAGATGATAAATTTTTATTCAAGGACATTTAATGGTCATTTGATGTTAATCTCTCTCTCTCTCTCTCTCTCTCTCTCTCTCTCTCTCTCTCTCTCTCTCTCTCTCTCTCTCTCTCTCTAACAAGTGAATCACACTCACTTAAGATTTCACACTTCTTTGCGCAGTTGCGATGCCGTCTTTGCCAAATGACGTGCATCAAGCACATTTGGGCATTGTTTGAGTTTCTTACTAGTACGTAGTTAGTATCGAAAGCTACTTCTCATCACTCACTGCTATCTGGGTTCCATTTCACTGATCGATACATCATATTGAGAGATCTGTTGCAACAGTCTGGTGCCACCATCGGAGTGCTCGCCCTCCAGCATATCAGAATCTGAGTTCCTCACGAACACATCTGACTCACTGGTCATGCTACCCTGAATATAGAAAGCCGGGGCAGAAGGAGCTGGAAGGTTAATAGAGTAACTACTGAGCATGAGAACAGTCAATGCCATGCTAGGCCTCTTCGATGGGTCTTCTTGTACGCAAAGTAGCCCAATGTGAATGCATCTCAATACTTCTTGATCCTGGACATTATCACCTAGATTCTGGTCCTTCACCTCTAATGCAGCCCCTTCTATCCAATGCTGCCATACCTACTCAAAAATCAGTTATGAGAATTTATCAGATTCGTCGTCGGTAGTCTTGCCTAAATGCAACAAAAATCATATTAGTAGTGCAAATATATAATGTTACAATTCAAGTTATTGGAAGAGGACTCCTTACATGATTTGGAAGGTCTATAGCATGGCCTGAGCATTGGAAGCCGCTATTCTTTCGGCCCGTAACAATCTCTAAAACCAATACACCATAGCTGAAAACATCCGACTTAGTCGAGAAATCGCCATGCATCACATATTCTGGTGCCATATATCCACTGCATATCATAAGAGAAACAATTGAAGACTTGAGATGGACAATGCTTATGATACAATGTTAGTAAAATACTTTTAACATAAACTTACTAAGTCCCGGCAATCCGGCTAGTGTTTCCATGAGTTTCGTCGACACCAAAGAGCTTTGCGAGACCAAAATCTGAAATTTTTGGGTTCATGTCCCCATCTAGCAAAATGTTACTTGCCTTCATATCCCGATGAATAATCTTGAGACGAGAGTCTTCATGGAGATAAAGAAGCCCTCGACCAATCCCTTTGATAATCTTGTACCTTCTTCCCCAATGTAGTTGTCGTCCTCTGACTGGATCTGTTTTTGACAAAATATATAAAACTGAGTCAAATTCGTAGAGGCCATATTACTAATAGGCATTTGCAAAGACCATATTTCACATAACAATAATCACACTAATAGAAATAGAAGCTTGTGGATATTTTGATACCAGTTGAAATCACTGCAAGAGAGTTCCTTTCAATATTACTCCTAGTTAACTTAGTAGCAGTGTTTTAAAAAACGCACCCTAGGGCTCGCCCGATCTACAGGGTCATACGTCCCGAACGCTCGGGGCATGCCTTTAATTTACGTCCCAATTGTCCGGGTTTATGCCCTGTTAGGAGATGAAGATTAGGGTTGTACATGTATACACACATAACCCGACCCGACTGTACATATAACCCGACCCATCTCTATACATTGACACTCCCCCTCAAACTCACGGTGGATCATGGACCGAGAGTTTGCCGATGAAATGCTGGAAGCGAGCAATTGTAAGGGGCTTCGTCAGAAAATCAGCAGTCTGCTCCGATAATGAAATGAATGGCAAGGAGATGCTGTGGTCGAGAAACTCCTGGCGAACATAGTGACAATCAACCTCAATATGTTTTGTCCGCTCATGAAATACCGGGTTGCTAGCAATCTAAATAGCACTCCGGTTGTCACAGAAGAGAGGCGTGGGCTCGGATATCACAACTCCCAGGTCTAGTAGAAGGCGGCAAAGCCAGACAATCTCTGCGGTAGTGAAAGCCATAGCCCTGTATTCGCCTTCAGTGCTTGAGCGAGCAGCAGACTCCTATTTCTTGCTTCGCCAAGAAATGAGAGAATCACCAAGGAACACATAGTATCCGGTAGTAGAACGGTGAGTGGCTACATCTCCTGCCCAATCTGCATCGGAGTAGGCACGCAGCACCAATGGAGAGGTAGAGGGAAAGAGTAGTGAGCGGGTGATGGTGCCTCGGAGGTAGCGGATAATCCAAAGGACTGCTGCATAGTGAACTGAACGGGGAGCCTGAACGAACTGACTGACAATGCCAACAGCATGGGCAATGTCTGGCCGGGTCATAGTGAGGTAGACGAGCATCCCAACCAGCCTCTGGTAGCGAGAGACATCCTGGAGTGGCTCACCATCTATAGAAAGAAGCTTCAAATTAAGCTCCATGGGTGTGTCAACAGTGCGAGAGTCAGTAAGAGCAGCATCAGCAAAGATATCGGAGATGTACTTTTGCTGAGAGACTAACAGACCACGAGCTGACCGGGCAATCTTGAGGCCCAAAAAGTAGCGAAAAGGGCCCATATCTTTCATCTCAAACTAACTCTGGAGGTGGCGCTGAAGGGATGCTATGGTGGCACTGTCATCCTCGTTTATGATCATATCATCCACATAGAGAAGAAGAACTGCAATACCCTGACTGGAGAAGTGAGTGAACAGGGCATAGTCAGAGTGGCGCTCAATAAACCCGGCGGCCAGGACTGCACTGCGGAATCGCTCAAACCAGGCACGAGGGGCCTGCTTGAGCCCATAGATGGCTCAGCGTAAACGACATACGTGACCTGAAGGAGCAGGAACGCCCGGTAGAGGAGCCATGTATATCTCCTCTGAGAGATCACCGTGGATAAATGCGTTGATCACATCTATCTGATGTAGAAGCCATCCTCGAGCAACTGCCACAGCTAAGAGGGTGCGAACGATAGTCATCCGAGCCACTAGAGCAAACGTCTCTTCATAGTCAATCACATACTCCTAGGAGAAACCACGAGCAACAAGGCGCGCCTTATGCCGCTCAATGGACCCATCAAGTCGAGTCTTGATCTTGAAGATCCATTTACAACTAATAGGAACCACGCCAATGGGACAAGAACCAAATCCCACGTCTGAGTCCGCTGAAAGGCCTCAAGTTCGACTGTCATGGCCTGTCACCACTCTGGGTGTACAACTGCCTCACGGTATGACTGGGGCTCCCTGTGGGTGTGAAGAGCTGTAAGAAAGGCCTGGTAGGACAGAGAGTAGGAGGCAACAATAGACTGTCCATAAATGTTAGGAGAAACAGGAGTCAATACAGAGTAACCAAACCTGTCAGGGGAGTAGTCATATCTGTTAGGAGGGTGATGTTCGTGCGAAGGGTAGCGCCGAACAGGACTAGGATCCGCGGCCGGAGAGGTAGGAGCTACTGCAGGCAAAGTAGTACCAGTGGAGATAGTCTCGGTGGGAGGAATTGTGGAGCGATAAACGTAGACACATGTAATAGGTGGTGGTGGTGGAGGTGACGGGGGAGAAGGAGGTGGCGGGGGAGGTGGTGGAGACGAGGGAGGTGGAGGTGGTGGAGACAGGGGAGGCAAGGAAGGTAGAGGAGGCTCAACAGGGAAGGTGGGCGTGGGAGCAGGATACGAAGGTAGGAAGGGGATGGTGAGAGGGGGTGACGACATAGAAGATGACGTAAGTGGTGAGGGAAGATCCCGGGACTCAGTGGAAAAGTACGGGACATCCTCTACAAAGGAGACATGGCGAGAGACACGGATCCGGCGAGCCAAGGGATCATAGTACCGATAGCCCTTGTGCTCCCGACTGAGTCCTAAGTGAACACACCTAACAGACCTAGCAGAGAGTTTGGTGCGCTCATGGGGAGGGAAAAGGAAGAAACACGTACACCCAAAGGTACGAAGAAGAGAGTAGTCAAGAGATGTAGAGTAAAGCCGCTCGTACGGGGAAACACCAGAGAGGGATGAGGACGGAGTGATGTTGATAAGGTGAACAGTGGTCAGGGCAGCTTCAGCCCAGTAGGAATATGGAACAGAAGCAGACAGAAGTAGAGCCCGTGCTGTCTCGAGGACATGGCGATGTTTGCACTCGGCGACTCCGTTTTGTTCATGGGTGTGGGGACACGACTGTTGGTGAAGAGTGCCGTGAGTCTGAAGGATCTCGCGTATCTCAGAGGAGAGATACTCCTGGGCACAATCAGACTGAAAAGTCTTAATGCGCCGACCAAACTGGGTGTGAAGCATAGTAGTGAAGGTCCTATAAATATGAGGAATCTCAGAGCGGCGACGCATGAAATAGACCAAGGTGCAGCGAGAGTAATCATCTATGAAGCTCACATAATACAAAAAACCAGTAAAAGAGGCAACTGGAGTAGGACCCCACACGTCAGAGTGCACGAGATCAAAAGGGGTGCTGGAACGGGAAACACTAGTAGAAAAAGGAAGAGGAATGTGCTTTTCTAATCGACACCCAGTGCAGACAAAGAGAGGGGAGAATGACACCCGACCCAAAGCGCCAGAGCGAAAAACGCTTTGGAGTCGATCACTGGATATGTGACCTAACCTTCTATGCCACAAATCGGCATCAGAGGTAACAGACAGAGCTGACGGAGTGAAAGTGGGAACCTGGAGCTGATCCAACTGATAGAGTCCCCCTGCTCGACGACCCAGCCCAACTCTCTGACCCGTCCGCGGATCCTGGACATAACAAGAAGAAGAAGTAAATGTAACGATTAGGCCCGAGTTACAAAGAGAACTAACAAATATTAAGTTAATGTTTAAGCGGGGAGCAAGGTGAACATGAGGTAAGGTTAGGCGACCAATGGGATCGGAGGCAGGGGTGATGGATCCACACTGCGAAATAGGTACACAAGTTCCTTCAGTAGTGTGCATCCTCATATGGGTAGGAGCAGGGCTACAGTCCGTGAGGACAGAAGGATCGAAGATAAGGTGGCAGGAGGCACCCGAGTCAAAGATCCATGGAGCAGTAGTACCCGGAGTGGCAGAGAGACTATGAGCTGTCGAAGAGCTGATAGAGGCGAGGTATCGAAACAGTAACTCCTCAAAGCGCTGGAGGCGGTCGGAGTAAGACCGAAACTGAGCAGAAGTACCCAAAGTGGCAGAGAGACTGTGATATATCGAAGAGCTGGTAGAGGCGAGGTATCGCAACAGTAACTCCTCAAAGCACTGGAGGCGGTCGGAGTAAGACCGAGACGGAGCAAGAGTGGTGGTAGGCGGTACTGGAGTAGGAAGATCAGCAGCAGCAGCAGTCTCGCCATCATGGCGGAGGTGACCCTAATGACGTTCACAGTCGACTGACGTGGTGGAGGGACGTGCCCCGAGAATACCATCAAAACGAGGAGACGGAGGGACTCGACGATCAGCGACTGTGTGTAGGCAGTATGGGAGCCGAGAGATGCTGTAGGAAGCCATACCCCTGAAGTATGGGGGCGAGCTGGCACAAGGGAGGTCTAAGGAAGTCCGTACAAAGGATACGGGCAATTCGATACAGAGGAGAAGGGGGGAGGTGGGGGCTTTAGGGGGTGCAGGGGATGGTGGAGGGGGGCCTGCGGGGTGCAGAGGTGGCTGGAGGGGGGGCTACCGGGTGGAGGAGAGGCCGGAGGTGGCTACCAGGTGGAGGGGGGGATGCCGGGCGGAGGAGAGGCCGAAGGGGGGGGCTGTCGGGTGGAGGAGAGGCCGGAGGGGGACTGCCAGGCGGAGGGGAGGCCATAGGGGGGCTGCCGGGTGGAGGAGATGCCGGAGGGGGGGCTGCCGAGCGGAGGGGGGGCCGGAGGGGTGGCTGCCGGGCGGAGGGGAGGCCAGAGGGGTGGCTACCGGGTGGAGGGGGGTTGCCGGGCGGAGTAGAGGCCGGAGGGGGGGCTGCCGGGTGGAGGAAAGGCCGGCGGGAGGAGGGGAGGGTTCGGGGGGGTCGGACGAGCGGAGGGGAGAGGTCTGGGGGCCGGGTGGGTGGAGGGGAGATGTCGGGGGGGGGTTGGGCAGGGGGAGGGGAGGGGTCGGGGGGGTCGGACGGGCAGAGAGGAGGGGTCGGGGGGGCCGGGCGGGTGGAGAGGAGAGGTCGGGGGGGCCAAGCGGGCGGAGGGGAGGGGTCGGGGAGGCCGGAGGGGGGGCTGCCGGGTGGAGGGAGGCCAGAGGGGGGGCTGCCGGGTGGAGGGAGGCCCGAGGGGGGGCTGCCGTCGTCGTCGTCGTCGCACGAGAGAACCCTAGAGCTCTGATACCATGTTAGGAGATGAAGACTAGGGTTTGGAGAGAATGGAATGCTTCTCATTGAGGGATTGAAGCCCAATATATATATACACGTATACACACATAACCCGACCTGACTGTAAATATAACCCGACCCATCTCTATACATTAACACGCCCCATTGGAGTATGTCTGTATAGTTGAAAAAAAAATTAATTTGATTGCCATCATGTGATCTCTTATATGTATCTTTCTCTCTTGGATGAGTATTATGATATTTTTTGGAGCTATAGTTGTTTAAAACTGGTTCTATATCATGTATGGAATTATAGAATCTATGGAATATGGGAATAGATAGTTTGAATTTTGGTTAGAAACTTAGAATTAGATCTTAAATGCTATTGAAAGAAAAAGGCAAGTTCATATTTATTATCATTGTTATATTTTTCTGATTTATCAACCATGTTTATAGGCTTCAATGTTTAATTTGCTCATAGTATTTGTTTATTCTTTTTTTAATCTATTTTCACTATATATACATATATATATATATATATATATATATATATATAATTGAAAATCTAAAATTCGTGGGGCTTATACTTCACGGCATGCGAAACGTCCCGCCTTACGCCCCTGCCTCTGAAAACACTACTCAATAGGGACGTAAGAGTTCTTTGATGTTAAAAAAAATGCACTAGAGAAGTGAAAAACAAAAAATCTATACTTGTTCCCTCTTCTTCTGTTATGCATTTAATATTTCTTCTGACACGTTAGGAAAATGATTCCTCATAATACTTCTCAATCATGACCTATCCTTCTATAATTAGTTCATCGTTCAGGTAAATTTGTTTGGTTTAGTCCCACATCGGCAAAGGGGTGGATGGTGGTGGCTTAATATTCCTGCATTGGACCTCCCCTTACAAGCCGGTTTTGTGATAAGCAATACATAAAAACATTGTGCTTCAATTGTTATGACAAAGAGATGCATGTGCAAAATGGAGCCATACCAAATAAAAACCTATCAAGGCTTGTATTAGGAAGGTACTCATAGACAAGTAGCTTCTCTTTCTCTTCCAAGCAGCAACCCAGTAGCCTCACCAGGTTTCTGTGCTGAAGCTTAGCAACCAGAACCACCTCGTTCCTGAGCTCGACAAGTCCTTGCCCCGAACTTCTTGACAGCTTTTTCACAGCTATTTCTCGTCCATCTTCTAGTGATCCCTTTATCATCCCAACATATCAGAGGGAAGCAATTATGTCTATTTGATTGTGAAAGGAACCCTCGTGAAATGAATTTTACCTTATAAACAGGTCCGAACCCACCTTCACCAAGTTTATTTGCATCACAGAAGTTATTCGTTGCAGCTCTAAGTGTACTCAAGTCAATTAACAGAGATTCTGAACCTCTAAACTTCTCATCATCTACAAAAAAAAAAATTATATATATATTACACTTTAAAAGATATATGTATCCTTTGAGTTGCAGGTTAAGGAAAAATAGTGCTGCAAATAACATACTTGGTATTCTTCTGACTGTTTTTTTTCTCCTTCGCAAGTAAATAACAATGGCAGAAAGAAGCGCAAATGTAGCAACCACGGGCATGACAATGATGCGAACGGTTTTTGCTGTGTTGTCACTTTTCCCTTCACAAGAATCAGATGATGTCATTTAAAATTGAGCAGCAATGTGCATTGACAAGACATAAAGATGGATCATTCCTATACACTTAAACTTGTGAAGCAAAGTGGAAATAAACTCATTAAGGCATTAGCCCAAAGTAAATTACAAAGAGAAGTGTGGTCATCTACCATGCAAGCAATGTAAAATGTAAAAAAACAGAAAAGCCTACACAAGCATGTACAAATACATTTTCCAATACTTTCCTGAACCACACAAAGAATGTAAACGTTAATGTATAGAGATGGATCGGGTTTTATGAATAGTTGGGTCAGGTTCATGTGTGATTGATGTACATATATATTGGGCTTTAGTCCCTCAATAGAGATCATTCTATTCTCTCCAAACCCTAGCCATCATTTCCTAACATGGTATCAGAGCTAGCCCGTCTCCTGCTCTTGCTCTCGCTCCGGGTGCTCCTCATTGATCATGCCTTGCTACGCATGCTCCGCGTGGGAGGATCCTTGCCACGTGTGCTCTGCGTGAGGGAGAGTGTTAACAGATAGTCCCCACATCGGTGAGGGAGGCACCCATCATCCACTTTATATACCCTCTGTGAACCTCCCCTTACAACCTGGGTTTTGAGGTATGAGGGTATCTAACATGTTATCAAAGCTCTAGGGTTCTCCCACGTGCCAACAGTGACAACGACGACGACGGCAGAAATCTCCGGCTCCGATCTCCCTCATCCGGTCTCCCCCCGCTCCCTCCGGTCTCGATCTCTCCCTCTGGTCCCTCCAGCCTCCTCCCCACTCCCTCCGGCAACCCGCAGCACCACCACCCCCTCCCTCTGGTCCCTCTGGCCTCCCCCCTGCTCCCTCCGGCAGCCCGCAGCACCCCCGGCCTCCCTCTGCACCTGCCGCCCCATCCTTCTTCCCCCCCCCCCCCTCCTCAGTCCTGCTACAGCCCCCCACCCCCTCTCCTGCCCTCCTACAGCCCCCCGCCTCCCCTCCGACCATTTACCCTGCCCTCCTGCAGCCCCCCCCCCCCCCTGTGCCTGTTTCTCCCCTAGCCTCCTCCTCCCGCCACAACCCCCCCTGGCCTTCTCCTCTACCGCAGGCCACCCTCCGGTCGTCTCCTCTGTACCCGACTGTCCAGGTCCTCACATGTGCCGGCTCGCCCCCGTACTTCCGAGGTATGGCTTCCTACAGCATCTCTCGGCTCCTGTACTGCCTGCACATAGTAGCTGATCGTCGAGCCCCTCCGTCTCGTCATTTTGATGGTATTATCGGGCCATGTCCCTTCACCACGTCAATCGACTGTGGACATCATCAGGGTCCCCTTCGCCATGATGGCGGGACTCCTGTTGCCGCTGATTTCCCTACTCCAGCACCACCTGTCACCACTCATGCTCAGCCTCAGTCTTACTCTAACCGTCTCCAGCACCTTGAGGAGCTACTGTTTTGATACCTCGCCTCCACCAGCTCTTCGACAAATCACAGCCTATCAGTCACTCCGGGTACTACTGCTCCATGGATCTTCGACTCGGGTGCCTCCTGCCACCTTACCTCCGATTCTTCTGTACTCACAGACTGTAGCCCTACTCACACCCACTTGAGGGGCCACACTGCTGATAGGACTCGTGTACCTATTTCACAGTATAGATCCATCACCCCTGCTTCTGATCCTACTGGTCGCCTAACCTTGCCTCATGTTCACCTCACTCCCCGCTTAAACATTAACTTAATATATGTTAGTTCTCTTTGTGACTCACCCCTCTTGAGATTCACTCGAAGCACCGACCTACTGATGGCTTGCCTCTCTCAGATTCCACTCAATACCGGTAGATTGTGGGTCAGCTTATCTACCTTTGCATCACTCGACCTAACATTGTACATGCTATCAGTATTGTCAGTTAATTTGTTGCAGCTCCATGCTTAGTATCGTACGATACTCTTCTTTGGATCCTCCGCTATCTCTGAGGGACAGTTATGTGTTCTCTGTTCATGTCGTAATCTTCCTCTCTTAATCTTCGAGCCTATTCAGATGCAGATTGGGTTGGAGATCCTACTATACGCCGCTCCACCACTGGTTACTACTTATTTATTATGGACTTGCTAATATCCTAGCACAGCAAAAAGCAGAAAATGCTCTCTTTTTAGCACTGAGGCTAAGTACATGGCTATGGCATCCATGACCATAGAGATTGTTCACCTTCGGTTGCTTCTTAGTGATCTTGGTATTGTTTTCTCTAGACCTACTTCACTTCATTATGACAATCGAAACTCCATTCAAATAGCCAGCAATCTGGTCTTTCATGAGAGGAAGACGCATATCGAGATTGATTGTCACTTCGTCTGACAGGAGTATGAGGCCAAGACGATTTCACTATCCTTCGTTTCCTCAGCAGAGCAGCTAGCTAACTTCTTCACGAAGTCACATCCTATGCCACACTTTCAGTATTTGATTGAAAAACTCTTGGTGCAGGATCCACCTTGAGTTTGAAGGGGGGTGTTAAGCTTATGTATTGTATTCTGTGTCTATACATACATCTTACCTACCATTAGAGCATCTTGCCTATAGAGGCCTCTCATGTAACGTCTATATATACTTGGCCCATTGGTCTAATAGAGGATTGTCCATTCTCATCAAACCCTAGCCCTATCTCATTGTCACAATGATAAAACAGATGAAAACTCCCCCAAAACAATATGATCAAGAAACCCTATACTACCCTTGCAAATCTAACCTATCACACGTCACTCAAGTGTGCAACTAAGTGAGAATATTACTCTAATGGTCATACCTTTGTGGTAGGGCTAGTAGGGACGAGGAAGGGGAGAATATTACTCTAATGGTTCTCCACCAAATTCCAAAGTCAAAGGCTCCTCCTCTGATTTTCTACACAAAAGAAAAAGAGAAAAGGGATATTTATACCATAGATCAATCCCAAGGAAAAACCAGCCCTTGGATCAAAATCTAACAGTCCAAAAACCAAGTCCATTTTGGTGGACCAGAATCTGGGTACTAGCGGTCTGAATAGTTGTTCGGACGGCTTTGTTCCAATCCGAATAGTCGCTCGGATGGCAGATCCATTCTCCAGTGGACACAGTGAGATCCGAACAGTTGTTCAGATGCCCTTTGTCAAAACGCCCCTAACGGTCCGAACCTGTATTGCAAAGTTTGATACATTGTCTAGGCGTCCGAATAGTTGTTCGGACCTAGAACACAAAGGGTCCGAAGAATTTTTTGGACGCCTAGTGTGGACTTCCAACAATTAGAAAATTTTTAAGTATTGGATCCTCTAGACCTAGACTCCAACAAAGACAAAATCTGATATACACAAAACACAATAAATAATCGATAAAACCAATACATGCGAAATTGATAAAATCATGGAAGAGCAAAACCAAAATCATGTTTAGGTTTCTAGAGTGTTGCCCCCGAATTCCCACCATAGGGAGCTCAACCCTCATGTGCATAGCGTTTGTTGGTCCGCACAGTACGTCTCACCTAGCCCGAACATCAAGAATAATTAAAATGCATTGAATCCTCAAAAAGTGTGAAAGCGATAAATGATAAAAACACACGTAAAACGATACGATCAGGAAATCCTATCTATCCCAGTAAATTCACTCATCGCATGACTCTTAGGTAAGCAACTAAAGTCGTGAGATAGACTAAGTCTTCAGATGATCTTGAACTACTGTGATGTACTTGACTGATCTTTAGTAGAGCAAGTACTACCAAGACTCAACAATAAAGGGTTTACATGTGATCTCTCACAGATTGGTTTGACTCACAAATTAAGATAAACAAATATATATGAGACCCCACAAGTAATAATAAAAGTATAGATGACCTTAATTTAAATATCGATTTATGGCATGATTGAAACGTTAACCTATGCATCATTGTTTATTACGATGACATAAAGTTGTCTTGATCTCCATGCCTAGTTTCTAAAATAAAGTTCAAATGTTCGAACAATTATGAAAAGTCATAAATATGTTTGCATGCTATTAAATATTTTGTTTACAACTATTCATGTCATTGAATTATAAGAATTAAATTATTGTTCAGATTACCTAGAGGTTACACACATGCAAAACATATGGGGGACAATTTAATGACTTTCACAATTATAAGTGCGAATAGAAACTACAGCAAGGAGATAATACAATTAAGTCTTTCCTATGGGGTTTAAGGGGACTGAGTGACCGTTTGAGTTTAAAGTGAGCCGGATTGACCCAAAGGTAAGGGGTCCATGGAGATTATGGGTTCTCAAATTTTGGATAGCTTTTCATTAAGGTTGCTTAGCATTGTGCTGCATAAAGTGCTTGGATCTACCCAAAGGTATTTCAAGTACTGAATGCAACATGATGAGTAGAATATTCATCTTTAACCTGGGAAGATCAGATAACCTTTTGCCCAAAGGTATTAGATAACGTTCGATTCAAACCAGTCCATAGATGGGTAGGTCTGCACATGTTGACACATGACTTTAGGTGGCATACGGGAACATCAAGGGATCTACCCAAAGGTGAGTCTTGACAGTGCGAAAGGCTTTCCTCGAAAATAACATTTGCACATGATGTTCCACTTCACCAATTTGAATCATAACCCTGGTTCAAATCGACAGTTAAAGAAAAAGTTACAATAAAAGTTACAAATAAACCTAAAGTTAAAGATAACATTGCTGCACATATAGTTTCGCAACGACGCACACGTAGGCAAGAACCTAGTAGGTAGTGAACCTCTCGAAGGTTCTAAAAATGCCTCGCGGATGGTGAATGTTGAAACTATGCTAGCTTGCATGGATTTCAACTTTGTGCTTTATGAGTGTATGCCTGTCGTTCTTAAAGATTGATCTACATATGCGGAAATGTCGTACTAAGCTAAGTAGAAAAAGGTTAACAAATTGTCAATTATGACAATAAGGGCTTTGATTAATGACGCAATACGCAAAGCATATTCAACATAGATATTGTAAGTGTACTGATCGATGTCTCAGTTTGTGGAACAAGGAGACTTGCTCCTATTTACATGATTGGCTAGAGTAGTGCCAAGAAAGTACATTTTTAGGTCCAGTATAGTATGCCATGAGCCAAACTCAATTAATATTGCACCCATTCCTAGTTATAAGGATTGGACAGTGTAGGGAGCTAAAGTTTGTTTTCAGACTCAAACACATCAAGATCAAGAACCCGATGAGTTGTGGAAGGCTAGTGATGGAATCATGAAGAATCCTCACATTAATTAGTACAAACCTGATGATAATAGATCCCCTCACCATAAGGTTTTCCACCTAAAGTTTTCTTAGAGCATGTGACACGAACATGTTAAGTAAAATCTTGGTGTTCGATCAATAGCTTACAACTTACAGTAAACAACATATAGCCTACAGTTTACAATTTACAGCTTACATCTTATAGTTGTTAGTTTTTTACAACTTATAGCCTACAGTTTATTGTTTATAGTTACAATTGCCTGGAGTACTCAAGGATAACTTGGACTAGACATGATTTGGCACCATGTCAGAAAACTTTCAAGCTTCAGTATTACAATTGCATGGAGTGCGTTTCACTCAAGTATGACTTGGACTAGCATGAGTAGGCTCCATGGCAATAATGTCTTCATTCTGATTGAAAAATGACAGGATGTCGTAAGGCAATTCGCCAAAAATGTAACAATAGAATAATATGCCAGGGTTAACGTTTTGTCAATGGCCTGAAGTTGGACACCAATAAGAACAAGCACAAGACCAAGGAAAGCAATGATGTGCTCAATTTCTCATACCACACGATGAAAATCACATAAAGTTAAATCTATTAAGTCTTTAGGTAGTGCTAGCTTTGAGACCATAAAACTAAATTAGTGTCAAATGAGGGTACACTCTTATATCCATGATCAACTAGTAGTAGTGCATTAGACCGAGGGTGAAAGTAAATTTATCCATTAAGTTTTCCAATGGATGTTTTTCAAAATCAATGCAGTGTTGAAAGGTTTTATAAAATATGCAGTTTTGCTAAAAATTTTCAAAAGGCTCTTTTAAAAAAAAATTACATTATGTATATTGTATGTATGCATGTTTTTGAAAGGAAATATCTTGAGTGGCTCGAAAGGGCCATGTGGGAGATTGTTGGGTTTTATGACCCATATAGCAAGTCGTCGGCCCATTGGATAGACTTATTGGACTGGGTGAGTCCAAGTCCCGATCAAACTAGAACACATCGTATGGAGGGTTGTGATTAAGCCCCCTAATTGTGTGTCTATCCTTGCGCGTGCACACTCCTAGATGGAATGGGAGACCTATATGCATATGCAACCTTATCTATAAATAGAGAAGGGGGGGTAGACATCCCCCTACCCGTGCTTGTGTTGGGAAACAAAGAACCTTCCCGCCTTGTGTTGAGAATAGAAATAAATAAAGAAAGAGAAGATTTAAAGAGAAGCACACAAAAATTTACTGAGGTTCGGCACCAAAGTAGTGCCTACGTCCTCACCCCCTTCTACTCCGACAATTCCACTATATAAAATGCAAGAATACAAGAATGAACTTCTTCCCAAGCCGTTGTAACGTAGCTTGAGGATTACAACTCTTCCCTCAACACTTTTGAGAGGATAACAACTTCACTCACAACTCTCTTGTGTGTGGATTACAAACTTGTATTGTGTGTTCCTACATCCATCTCCCCTCTTTTTATAGGGAAGGATAGCCACTTGGTATTCCCCAAGCCATAATGGAACACTTCTTCCAATGCATACATACATGCATGGAAAATTCTGGAGAATACTCTAGAATCATAGAAAATTTTAGAGAATGGAGAATTCTAGAATATTTATTATAGAGAATACATTTATAGAGAATTCTGGAGAATATTCTAGAAACTTGCATGTAGAATATGAATGATCACCCATCTCATATCTTCTAGAACATTCATCCAAATTTAGTAATTCAAAGTCTGAATCATCTCATTATGGGGATGGACCTCATTTCCATCAATCTCCCCCTCCATCCACATAATGAAGAGTCTTCATATCGTAGCCATCCCTGCCAATCTTCTACAAAGATCATACTTCTCTTTCGGTAGAGGCATCGTCATCATATCCGATGGATTATTCCTTGTGTCAATTTTGACAATCTGCATCAATTGATTCTCCAAAGCATCTCGGATCCAATGGTAACGAACATCGATATGCTTTGTCCTTGAGTGATATGTGGCATTCTTACTCAAGTCGATAGCGCTCTGACTATCACAATAAAGTATATATTTCTCTTGATTTAGGGACAATTCCTATAGGAAATTCTTCATCCAAAAAAGTTCTTTGCTAGTATCTGTAGCAGCAATATACTCAGCTTCTGTAGTAGATATAGCAACCACCTTCTGCAGCTTGGACTGCCATGACGCGGCTCCCCCTGCAAAGGTGAACAAATTTCTCGAAATGAATTTTCTTTTGTCCAAATCACCTGTCATATCAGAGTCAATGTATCCTTCTAGAATAGGCTCGCCACCTCCAAAAGATAAACAATTTTAAGAGGTTCCTCTGAGGTATCTCAGGATCCATTTTACCGCTTCCTAATGTGTTTTATCGGGGTTAGCAAGAAATCTGCTTACCACTCCAACTGCATGTGCGATGTCGGGCCTTGTGCACACCATTAAATACATCAAACTTCTGACAGCTGAGGCATATGGAATGATCTTCATTGCTTCCTTCTCCTTCTCATTTGAAGGACTTTGTTGTGAACTTAGCTTGAAGTGTCCTGCGAGAGAAGTGCTGACAGGCTTAGAGTTCTGCATCTTAAACTTCTCTAGTACACGCTCAAGGTACCTTTCTTCTGATAGCCACAACATTTTATTTTTTCTATCATGAGAGATCTTCATGCCCAAGATATATTGTGCTGGTCCTAAATTCTTCATATCAAAGGACTTGCTCAACTTTTTCTTTAACCTGTCAATCTTGGATTTATCTTTTCCAACAATAAGCATATCATCAACATATAGTGAAAGAATAATGAAGTCATTTTTAGAAAATTTTTGAATATAAACACAATAATCTGCAAATGTTCTTTTATACCCTTGCTGAAGCATAAATGAATCAAACTTTTTGTACCACTGTCGTGGTGCCTGCTTGAGTCCGTACAAACTCTTCTTTAACTTATAGACCATGTGTTTCTTTCCTTTCACCTCGAAGCCTTCGGGTTGCTCCATGTAAATTTCTTCTTCTAAATCACCATGAAGAAATGTTGTCTTTACATCCAACTGTTCGACTTCTAGATCTAGAGAAGCAACAAGACCTAGGATAACCCGAATAGAAGACATTTTCACAATAGAAGAAAAAATCTCTTCATAGTCAATACCATGTTTTTGCCCAAAGCCTTTTACCACAAGGAGAGCTTTGTGCTTGATTTGACCATTTCCTTCATCCTTAATTTTGAAAACCCATTTGTTCTTCAAAGCTTTGCGGTTCTTTGGAAGCTCCACCAAATCATATGTGTGGTTCTTATGCAAGGAATCAATCTCCTCCTGCATACCTTTATTCCACTTGTTTTTGTCTTCATGAATTTGAGCTTTATGAAAACTTTCTGGTTTACCTACGTCAGTCATCATCGTATACTCAGTGACTGGATATTTTTTTGAGGGTTGTCGTTCTCTTTCCGACTGTCTCAACTGAGGTGTTTGCGACTGTTCATCCACATGTGGCGGCTCCATATGTTCTTGCTCTAACTCCCCCTAATTAGGAGCTGGTGGACCTGCATCTTCATCTTCTTCCTGCACTTCTTCATCATTATCATTTTGTGGCAAAGAAGATGTGGTAATAGGTGTGGGAAAAATATCCAGGATAATATGAACATTTTGTGGCTCTTCAACTTGATCAAAATCTGCAAATGTTTTATCTTCACAAAATATAACATCCCTACTTCTAATCACCTTTTTGTTTTGGATCTCACAACCTATAGCCAAACTCATCACTACCGTAGCCTAAAAAGATGCATGGTGTGGCTTTGTCATCGAGCTTTGTTCTTTGCTCCTTGGGCACATGCACAAATGCTTCGCACCCGAATACCCGTAAGTGAGAGTAGGACACTTCCTTCCCACTCCAAACCCTTCTGGTACATCCCCATCCAAAGAGACCGAGGGTGATAAATTAATCAAGTAGCAAGCAGTTCGTACTGCTTCTCCCCAAAATGTTTTAGCCAATTTTGCCAAGGAGAGCATACTCGTTATCCTCTCAATAATTGTGCGGTTAATTCTTTCCGCAATTCCATTTTGTTGTGGTGTGTATGGAACGAATTTTTGATATCTTATACCATATTTAGAACAATATTCTTCAAACATTCATAAAGTATACTCACCTCCATTGTCTGTATGAATACACTTTAAGAGTTTCCTGGTTTCCCTTTCGACTTTTATATGAAAATCTTGAAAGACTTCAAAAACCTGATCTTTGGATTTTAAGACATACACTTATACCTTTCTGGATGCATCATCTATGAAGGTCACAAAGTAGGAAACACCACCAAGTGTTTTCACATTAATAGGATCGCATACATCCGAATAAACCAAGTCCAAAATTTTAGTTTCCTTTTTGTTAGCATTCTTAACAAAAGCTACGCGGTGTTGTTTTCCAATTATGCAATGATCGCAGTGGGATAAGTTTGTACCTTGCATAGATGGAAGTAGATGCCGCCTTGCGAGAGTTTGTAGTCCTTTCTTGCTCATGTAACCAAGCCGCTTGTGCCACAAGTCCATCGAGGTGCCCTCCATTGTATTGATTTCACATTTTTCCAAGGGCAACTGGGTTTTATAAAGTGTGCAACACTTCTTTCTTTTTTATCAAAATGAGTGCTCCTTTGGTAAGCTTCCAACATTCTTTACCAAAGTTGCTTGTGTATCCTTCTTCATCAAGCTTGCCGATAGAGAGAAAATTGAGACGGAAGTCCAGAACAAATCTGACATCTTTCAGCACTAACTTTGTTCCAAGGTTAGTAGTAACACAAATATCTCCAACGCCAAGAATTTGAGAAGAGTTTTTGTTACCCATTTTTACCGATCTAAGGTTCCATTCATGAAGCGAAGTGAAGTAGTCCTTCCAGGGAGTAGCATGATAGGAGGCACCAGAATCAATCACCCATTCGGGGTCTTGGCATGCAAGGTTTGCACATTCCTCTTTACACGTCGAGAAGAGAACAATCTCGTTGTCGACGGCAACGGCTGCACTTTCTTTATTTTCTGTCTTCTCATCGGAACTTCCTTGCTTGTTCTCCCATTTGAGCTTACGACATTCCCGCTTCATGTGTCCATTATTGCCACAATGATAGCAAGTAACTCATTTTCTTGATTTTGATCTTCCTCTCGACTTGTCACGATAATGTGGTTGTCGGTTTTTGTTCCTCCCCCTATTCTCGGTAATAAGAGCGTGAGAATGGAAAGAGCCAGAAGATTTCCTTCGAATTTCTTCATTTAATTGGCTGCTTGTAACTGTGGGGGAAAATCTTCGTGCCGACCCGAAGACCTCGCCTCACCAGTCAATTGAAGTAGAAGTTGAAGATCGTTGTTCGATCTGTTGATTGGAGTAGAAGAGATCACTGCTTGATCTATTGATTTAAGTCGTTACTTTCGATATGCAAACAGAGAGAGATGCAATCAGAGATTTGACACTAGAGATGTGATCTCGGAGTTCAGCCGAACCCTACGTCTCCGTGCTATAGGGAGCAACCCGAATTTACTAACACTTATATCGAAGTGATCTCGACAGGTCGAGTATCACTGAAAACACTCTGATCTCTTCGAAAGCGAGAAGAAGATCAAAGAAGGGTGGAAGATGGGAAACTGAGAAATTCAAGAGCTCTGGATTCTGAAAACCAGATCTCAGAGTGGAAATCAGAAATTTCAGATCATTTACATTCGAAGGCTCTGCTATTTATAGGATTTTCTGGTGGTAAATGGCGGTTTTCTGCTGTCATATCTGGGGATCCTCCAGGTAAGGCTGGTGGGCTCCGATGCCGTCTTAGGGGGCCCACCAGGCAGGGCCGGTGAGTCCCGCTGTGGTACTCGGGGGCTCACCAGGCAGGGCCGGTGGGTCCCACTGTTGTCTTCAGGGGCCCACCAGGCAGCGCCGGTGGGTCCCGCTTGTAGTCTCCGGGGGCTCACCAGGCAGGGCCGGTGGGTCCCGCTGCTTGCAGATTTCTTACCAAAAATTGCACCCACAGTTACCCCCTCCAAGTTAGCTAAGAGGCCACCTTGGCTGGCTTGGATTCGTGGTGCAAAGCTAACGACCCCCTGTCACACACGTAGAGGAGCTTTGTCGAGAGTTAGCGAAAACATAGACTGATCGGTCAAATTTTAATGATCGGTAAATTTTGACTGATCGGTCAAATTTGACCGATCGGTCGAATTCAACCGGTCAAGGTTGGAGTGATCGGTCAAAAAACAGAGTTTTTTGATCGATCTAGTAGAAAATTGACCGATCGGTTGATTTTGACTGATCGGTCAAACTTGACTGATCAGTCAATTTTGACTGATCGGTCAAATTTGACCGATCGGTTGATTTTGACTGATCGGTCAAACTTGACTGATCGGTCAATTTTGACCGATCGGTCAAATTTGACCGATCGGTCGAATTCAACCGGTCAAGGTTGGAATGATCCGTCAAAAAACAGAGATTTTTGACCGATCTAGTAGAAAATTGACCGATCGGTTGATTTTGACTGATCGGTCAAACTTGACTGATCGGTCAATTTTGACTGATCGGTTGATTTTGACTGATCGGTCAAACTTGACTGATCGGTCAATTTTGACCGATCGGTCGAATTCAACCGGTCAAGGTTGGAATGTTTGGCCAAAAAACATAGAAAATCGACCGATCGGTTGATTTTGACCGATCGATCAAGTTTGACCGATCGGCTAAAATCAGCCGGTCAAGGTTTGGGTGATCGGCAAAAAACAGAGGTTTTTTGCCTGCTCCAGTAGAAAATCGACCGATCGGTTGATTTTGACCGATCGGTCAAGTTTGACCGATCGGCTAAAATCAGCCGGTCAAGGTTTGGGTGATCGGCAAAAAACACAAGTTTTTTGCCTGATCCAGTAGAAAATTGACCGATCGGTTGATTTTGACCGATCGGTCAAGTTTGATCGATCGGCTAAAATCAGCCGGTCAAGGTTTGGGTGATCGGCAAAAAACATAAGTTTTTTGCCTGACCTAGTAGAAAATCGATCGATCGGTTGATTTTGACCGATCGGTCAAGTTTGACCGATCGACTAAAATCAGCCGGTCAAGGTTTGGGTGATCGGCAAAAAACACAAGTTTTTTACCCTGATCCAGTAAAAAATCGATCGATCGGTTGATTTTGACCGATCGGTCAAGTTTGACCGATCGGCTAAAATCAGCCGGTCAAGGTTTGGGTGATCGGCAAAAAACACAAGTTTTTTGCCTGATCCAATAGAAAATCGACCGATCGGTTGATTTTGACCGATCGGCTAAAATCAGCCGGTCAAGGTTTGGGTGATCGGCAAAAAACACAAGTTTTTTGCCTGATCCAGTAGAAAATCGACCGATCGGTTGATTTTGACCGATCGGCTAAAATCAGCCGGTCAAGGTTTGGGTGATCGGCAAAAAACACAAGTTTTTTGCCTGATCCAGTAGAAAATCGACCGATCAGTTGATTTTGACCGATCGGTCAAGTTTGACCGATCGGCTAAAATCAGCCGGTCAAGGTTTGGGTGATCGGCAAAAAACACAAGTTTTTTACCTGATCCAGTAGAAAATCGACCGATCGGTCAAGTTTGACCGATCGGCTAAAATCAGCCGGTCAAGGTTTGGGTGACCGGCAACAAACACAAGTTTTTTGCCTGATCCAGTAGAAAATCGACCGATCGGTTGATTTTGACCGATCGGTCAAGTTTGACCGATCGGCTAAAATCATCCGGTCAAGGTTTGGGTGATCGGCAAAAAACACAAGTTTTTTACCTGATCCAGTAGAAAATCGACCGATCGGTTGATTTTGACCGATCGGTCAAGTTTGACCGATCGACTAAAATCAGCCGGTCAAGGTTTAAGTCTTGAACCTGTATTTTTGAGGAAGTGGTATAGCTTGTTCTCCTCCTTTGATTTTCGGCAGAGTCTTGAATATTGATGGAGTTCGATTTTTTCTGCTTTGAATCCTCGGTTTGCCTGAATGCGGTTTTGAACCGGCGGTCCGGTTTACTCGGACCGGTGGTATGCTTGGACCGTTGGTTTACGTGGACCGGCCGGTCTGACGCTTCATCTGGTCCGACGGTTCGCCTGGTTTTGCGCTTGCTACGGATAGATGCCACGTGTACCTGCAAAAACATGCGATTTGATATGGTGATGACACGTGTCATCTCGATTTCTGCGATTAATTCCCTCAGGATACTTAAGCTTCTCTGGCTGTCATTTTTGCCTCACGCTTTCAGAAAATTTTTGAAGTCCAGAGCCTTTGCTTTCAATCTCTCGTTCTTTGTTTCTCTGTCCTTTCGATCGGTCAAATGGTGTCTTCGGGTAGTTCGAAGAAGAGTGCAATTCCATCCAAGAGAAAGGGGAAGGAAATTGCTGAAGAAACGTCTGTCTCGAAGGGCCGTGGCAAAGGCAGGGCCGAGTTGATCGAGCTTGGCCAATTGGGTAAGAGGCACCAAGGAGTGGGGTTCGCTTCTGCACCCTCCCGTCCGGAGCATATCCCCAAAGCGAGATTCGTTCTCTGCCCGCAGCTGCCTCTGTCGGCGGAACCGAAGTTTGGATATAACATCGGTGGCAAACTTACAGACGTGAAGAGGGAGAAGCTACAGAAGTTGCTGGCATGTTTCACAGAGGGAAAGGCTCGCCCAGCGCTTCCAGGAGTTCTATCCGCTTTCGGCGTCGACAGGCGGACAATCTTCGTCTCGTACGCAAGCAAGGAGCAGGTGATGGGGACCATCGTCACGATTGGCCAGCTCAACTATGGACTGCGCCTTCCATTGCCGTCTTTTGCCGCGAGGTTGCTGAACACCTCTGGTCTTTGTCCCGGGCAGGTGACTGGAAACGCCTGGAGGATCATCTACGTTTTTTGTCGCGTGGAGTCTGACTTCCAGAAGGAACTCAGGGAATGTTACTCTAGCCTCCCTGAAGGTGAAGAAGCCCGGATCGAACTAGGGTATTTCTTCTATCACTATCGATGGGCTTGGAGAAAAGACAGCCCATTCTACAATCTGACTGGTGTCTCCGCCCTTCGTCCGATCGTTGACACCATCGGCTCCGACAAACTTTATACCGACTGGCCGCTATCGGTGTCTGGTGCCTGGACTCCTCTATCGGTACCTGAGGTTACCCGATACAAGGTGCACGAAGAGGTAGATATGTACAGTGCAGGAGGAGCTCTCGCGTGGCCTTCGGAACGAGTGGGGGCTGTTGACAATCTCTTTTTGGAACTGACATGCGGGACTCGATCTTGGAAGCAATTCTCGAATTGCCTGGTTCGACACGGCAAGGCCAACCTCCTCCACCGATCGAAGACCCGCTATGAAGATAACGAGGTCATCTACTCTGATTATGAGGAGGACCCTCAATTCGGCAAAATTGTTAGAAAAATTCGGATTGAGAAGAAGGCTTACGGAGCCAGGCGCAGCTTGCCCACGGAGGAGAAATTGGTGATACATCGCCAAGTCCAGGCAAAGAAGAAGAGGAAAGTTCTAGTTGAGGAGGAGAAGAAAAAGGAAGAGGAAAAGGGGGAAGAAGAAGAAGAGGAAGTAGAGAGAGAGGAGGAAGGCGGAGATGATGGTGATGATGATTCCGACGACAGCAGTGGCAACGGCGAAGGAAATGGAGATGATGGGAATGACGAAGATGACGAAGAAGATGGGGGCAAATCACATGGGGGTGGCGAGGAAGAAATTCCTCCCACCCCCACTGGTGGTGCTGAAGGACATGGGGGTGGTGAGGAAGAAATTCCTCCCACCCCCACTGGTGGTGCTGACGAGGACTCACAACCAATCCTCATCGACGAGGCTAAAGCCCGTAAGATGGAGGGTGTAATGGAGGTGGAGGGCGACGGCAAGAAAGCACAGTCCGTCTACCATTTTGAAGATTTGAAGAAGCCGATGCGCTTCAAGATAAAGTTGTCGAGGAGCGGTGGGGTTGGAAGCAACCCCACGCCCCTCGACCAGATACCCCCAGAGGTGCCTCGTCTTGAAGGCCCGACTGCAAGTGGGGGTTTGGAGGTTGAGCAACCTCCACCCCCCTCGCGCTCTCTGGCTGAGGAAGTGGCTGCCCTCATGGCGGGACTTGATCAGCCAGGCGAACACCAGGATGAAGGGGGAGTCTCACTTCCCCAGGGTGCTCCTTCTCCTGTTCACATGGAGAGGGAGAGTCGTGTGGGTGATGGGGCTCCCCAACCCCAGTCGGAACCAATTCCCACCAAGGAGAAATCGACCCCTCGGGGTAAGAGCTCCGACCGTGGGAAGGGAAAAGCACCTCTGGTCGACGTCTCAGGTAATTGTACTAATCTCTATCTCGATTGCCTAGCCTTTGAAGTTTGAATTCGCTTTAACTCTTTGAACTTTGATGTTGATTGCAGGTACGCCTGTTGGCTCGACTCAGAAGATAAAGAACTTGGGTGATGTTGATATCAACCATCCTACTGGTGTGATCCGGAAGCTTTGCAACCTTCCGGATGCTACTTTTGACGAAGCCTTTGATCGGCTTGAAGTAGTGGTATGTGCATCTGCTTGATCAACTATTAGCATTGTATCTTCAGAATAATTCTAACTCTTTGTCCATCTATAGAACTCAGTAGTTTTGAGAATTGCAAGCAAACTTTCTAGGAGGGCAGGAGAACGGGAGGCCGCATCTGAGGTGTCCCGTTTGAAAGCTGATCTGGTGGCTGCCCACGAAGAGAGGGATAAGCTGAGGGATCTTTTGACTTCGAATAAAATTTCTCTCAAGGCCAAGATCGAGGATCTTCGCAAAGAGAAGCAGGAGAGCAAGGGGTTGCAGAACCGTTGCGAGGCGCAGAGTCACGAACTTGAATCCTTGAAGAATCGGCTCATCAAGGTTGAGAACGTGTCCTGTGATCGCGCAACCGAGATCAAGGAGTTGAAAGAACGACTTGCTGCCAAGCATGCTGCCTTTACTGCCAGAGAGGTGACTTCCAAGAAGGAACTGGAGCATGCGCTGTCTGAATGCAAGAGCTACAGGGAAACGGCCGAGAAAGCGACAGAGGCACTCAGGGTACATGCCAGCAGTGTCCGATCTTCTAAAGCTTCGGCTACGAGCAAGGCTCGTGGCGAATCTAAAGGAGAGAGGTCGCGCGCTCCAAGCGTAGCCAAGCCCTGATGTATTTCTATCTTTTTTCTTTGTTGTTTATACTTGTATACTTTTGACATGTAGCAGCTCAACATTGTACTTGGCAAATTTTGATAATCAAAAGATCTTTTTGATGTTTGAAAGTCGGATCTCCCATGTTGAATGTTTTTGAATGTTGTATTCTGGATGGTATTGGAATGTTAAATAGATACAAACATTTGAATGTAAGGGGTCGAGTCGCAACTCGATGACCCAAACTTGTTATGTAACTCGAAAATTGAAGGTTGTTGTAGCCATAGCTTGAAATCGTTAACATTTATATGTGAGGGGTCGAGTCGCAACTCAAGCACCCAAACTTGTTAGACGATATTGAATTTGATTGAAATTGAATATTGAAATTGAAGGTCAGTTTAACATTTGCCAGTAAGGGGTTGAGTCGCAACTCTAACACCCAAACTTGTTAAAAGACTTGGTAACTTGAATATGGATAAATTTGAAACTGCTTCAGAACTTGAATTGAAAAGCTGAACACTTGCATATTTGTACATTTGAAAGAGAAATTTATTCATCATGGAATTTACATCATGGATAGAACAGTTTGAGGTGCCTAGAATTCCAAGCTCATGGCAATCTATCTCCTTCTAGTGAGATCAGTCGATAAGAGCCTTTGCCTCCAACTGATTCGATAATATATGGACCTTCCCAGTTGGGAGCAAGCTTCCCACTGCTATGTTCCTTCGTGTTGTAGAAGACCGCTCTAAGGACTAGACTGCCGATTGGGAATTATCGTTTGTAGACTTTCTCATCATAGGCTCGTTTGATCTTCTGCTGATACTTGGCCACACGAAAAGAGGCTTGGTCTCGTAGTTCTTCAGAGGAGTCTAGATCATTGATCCGAAGCTCTTCGTTGATTCCTTCTTCAACTGCCCTGGTCTTCAGAGTATTTGATATGCTTTCTGTTGGGAGTACTGCTTCTGATCCATATGTCAGACGGAAAGGAGAGAACCCTGTGGATCTTCTCGGAGTTGTGCGATATCCCCAGAGAACTTCAGGTAGGACTTGTTCCCATAATCCTTTCTTGTCATTGAGTTTCTTCTTGAGTATACCAAGAATAGCTCTATTGGAGGCTTCAGCTTGACCATTGCATTGAGGATATCTTGGAGTTGAATAGAAGAGTTTGATCCCGTTGTTCAGGCAGAACTCTCGAAACTTGTCGGAGTCAAATTAAGCTCCATTGTCAGCAACAAGAACTTGAGGTGTACCAAACCTTGAGAAGATGTTGTGTCGGATGAATTTGATCACTTCATCATCGGTCTCTCGGAAGAGTGGCACAGCTTCAACCCATTTGGTGAAGTAATCCGTGGCCAGCAGTAGATACTTTTTCTTGCTCGGAGTTGGTGGGAATGGACCCAAGAAATCCAACCCCCATTGATGGAAAGGCCAGGGACTTGATAGTTGATGGAGTTCATCTGCAGGGAGATGAATTGCTCGAGCGTGTCGTTGGCATGGCTCGCATCTTTGAACAACTTGCTGAGCATCCCTTGCCATTGTTGGCCAGTAGTATCCTTGTAGCTTCGTCTTGGCTTCAAGAGATCTTCCTCCCGAATGATTCCCACAAGCTCCAGAGTGGATATCAATTAGGATTGTTTGTGCTTGCTCGAGACCAAGGCACTTGAGTAACATCCCGTTGTGAGATTTGAAATATAGATCTTCTCCTTGAATAGTATAGCAAGGAAGTTTCCTTTGAAGTCTTCGGGCTTGATTGGGATCCTCTGGTACTTTGCCATATTTGAAGAAGTCAAAAATTGACTGTCTCCAATCTTCAATTTCATTTGCAGTAGTAAGGTTCAACATCAATTGATCTCCACCCCCAGATCTCTTTGTAGTGGCATGGATCTGTTGATCGGGGATGGTCTTGGGCACCTCTTGATAATCGATCTATATTTGTCTTTCCCCGAGTGAGTCTCCGAGAACTGAGGCAGCATTGGCTAAGGCATCTGCCTCTCGGTTTTCTGCTCTTGGGATTTGAATGAATTCGACATTAGTAAAACGCTGTTGGAGACGTCGTACTAAGGCCAAATAGAGTTGCATTCTTTCTTCTCGAGCTGTATACTCTCCATTGATTTGCCTTATGATCAGCTGGGAATCACTGTAGGCGATGATTTGATTTACTCCCAGGGATTTTCCCATTTCGAGTCCAGAAATGAGTGCTTCATATTCAGCTTCGTTGTTGGTGGCATTGAATCCGAGAAGAGTGGCCTTCTGCAGATGATCAAGTTCGGGGGATACCAAGACTATCCCAGTTCCCGAACCGATCGCACTTGAAGCTCCATCAGTGTAAAGCTTCCATGGAGGAGTTGCAGCAATAGCCTCGAGACTTGGATCAATTTTTGTTGCAAGATTGATTGGAGGATTATCCTCATCTTCCAAGCGCATGCCGACATCTTCTTCCCAAGTGATGGGGTCTTCAACTGGAAAGTCAGCTAGAAAATCAGCAACAGCTTGACCTTTGATGGAAGTGCGAGGTTCGAACTGAATCCCCAAGGCACTCATTTCGATCACCCATTTGGTCATTCGACCAGCTCGACCAGCTTTGTCAACAATATCTTTGAGTGGGTGTTCTGAAATGACAGTGATCTGGTGGGAGACGAAGTAAGGTTGAAGGCGACGTGATGCAGTGAGTAAAGCCAGAATGACCTTCTCAGTTTTTAAGTAACGAGTCTCAGTTGGAAGAAGAGTATGGCTGATATAATAGACTGGGTGCTCGACGCAATTTCTTCTACTGACTAAGACCGCACTGATTGCTTGATCGGTCACGGCGAGATAGAGCCACAAGTCTTCTTTTGGAAATGGAGCAGTCAGGATAGGAGCTTGCACCAGGTATTTCTTGATGCCTTGAAAAGCTTCTTCACAAACAGGACTCCATCCCGATGTATCTGCCTTTCGCAGCTTGTCGAAAAGAGGCTTACACTTGTCGGAGGACTTTGAGATGAATCGATTGAGGGCAGCAAGTCTTTCAGTGAGGCGTTGCACTTCCTTCCGATTGGTAGGCGATGGCATGTCGAGGATGGCTCGAATTTGATCGGGATTGGCTTCAATGCCCCTCCTGGTCACAAGATGACCCAGGAATTTGCCCGATTGAACTCCAAAGGCAAACTTGACTGGATTGAGCTTCATGCGATACTTTCGGAGGACTTGAAAGGTTTCTGCCAGATCGAATAGATGTTTCCCTCGAGTGGAACTCTTGGTGAGGAGATCATCGACGTAGACTTCGACGTTGCGACCGATCTGATCTTCAAACATCTTTGTGACTAACCTTTGATAGGTGGATCCAGCATTTTTGAGGCCGAATGGCATTACATTGTAGCAGTAGAGACCTCGGCTAGTCACAAAACATGTCTTCTCTTGATCATCCGGATGAAGTGGAATTTGATTGTATCCAGAGTACCCATCCATAAAAGACAATAGCTCGTGGCCAGCAGTGGCATCGACGAGTCTATCAATCCTTGGCATGGGGAATGGGTCTTTGGGACACGCTTTGTTGAGATTGGTGAAGTCGATGCAGACTCTGATCTTCCCATTCTTTTTAGGAACAGCAACTATGTTAGAGATCCAAGTAGGATACTCTACTTCACGGATGAAGCCTGCTGCGAGTAGCTTGGTGATCTCTTCTTGAACAGCAACTTGTAGCTCTGGTCGGATGGTGCGTGGCTTTTGCTTGACAGGCTTCACTTCTTCTTTGATCGCGAGCCGGTGGCAGGCGTCATCTGGATTGATCCCAGGCATGTCTTCAAAACACCAGGCGAAGACGTCGATGTTGGACTGAAGGAAAGATACCATGTCTTGCGCTTCTGCGTCGCTAAGACCGGTACCAATGAAAGTTTGTTGTTGGAGATCTTCGCTGCCGATATTGATCGGGATGATTTCTTCAATTGAAGGTGATGCTTCCCATTCGATTAGTGGCGGTTCGGTCAGCGGAATCTCCTTTGATTGCTATTTGGAAGAGGGACCAGCTTCATCTCGTGGCCGCTTTGGAGGAGCAATATTGATCTTTCGATCTGTTTTAGCCGCAGCAGCCTCACAAGACCTCCCAGCTTGCTGATCGCCTCGAATGCAGACGATGCCTTCTCCCGTTGCAAACTTGAGTAGTTGGTGATAAGAAGAGAAGATGGCATTGATTTGGTGGAGGAATGGTCGCCCGAGGATGGCGTTGTAGCTAGACACTCCTTCGACTATTGCAAACCTCACCGAGACTCTAGTCTCTCGGCTAAGGTCTAGAGTGAATCTCGATTCGCCCACAGTGATGCTTTGCTCACCGTTGAAGCCAGTGATCACGGTCAGGATGACGTCGAGGCTTGAGTATCTATGTCCCAGACGCTTGAAGCAATCCGAGAACATAATGTCGATGGAGCTCCCGGTGTCGATGAGGATCCGGTTGACGGTGCTTCCATCGATGAGGGTTTCAAGACCAGAGGGTCTCGGTGTGGAGTATGAACTCCTTGGAGGTCAGAGTCGTTGAAAACAATGGACGGCCAAGCCAAACCTTCGATAGGCTTCTCGATCCAGGTATCCTCCTTGTTCGCAGCAGAACGAACGTGGAAGATGCGTCGAACTTGCCGATCCACTTCCTTCCCGGTCAAAGTTTGATTATGCAATGTTCCATGAATACCAAAGACGTTGGCATTCACAGAGATAGGTTGCCGGTTGGAGGAGATTTGATGTACCCAACACACTTCTTTTCCTTTTGCAGAGGCTCGACGTTGATCTTGCCCGCCTTTGACAAACTCTTGAAGATGGCCTTCTCGCAATAAGTCTTCAAGATGGAACTTCAGCCGATAGCACCGGTCGGTGGAGTGGCCATGACTTCGATGGAATTCGCAGTAGACCGTTTTGTCTGCTGTGAATTTGGAGTTTGGCTGAAGAGGATTGGGCCTTCGAAGGTACTCGTCGTGCTGAATGCGGTCGAGTATCTGCTCGACTGGTAAATTCCACTCAGTAAAAGTGGTCTTTGTTGGAGACCGACGTCCGTCATTCTTTGATCGCTTGTTGGTTGGAGGAGCTATTGCTTCAGCATTGTGGGCTCTGGCAGCGTACTTGGGAGCTTCTCTTTCCGCCGGTCTTCGCTTTGTTTCTCGCCCTTTGCGAGCAACTTGATCATCTTCAACTTCAATCTCCCTCTGGATTCGATCTAACATAGCACCCAGAGATGGAGGGGGATTGCGGATGAAGTCGTTGTAGATGTGTAAATCGAAGCGGAGGGCGTTCTGGAAAGCCAACATGATGGCTTCATCATCCAGATGTCTTCCGGAGAGAGCAGCATGCTCGTTGCGAAATCTCCTTGTGAAATTGCGGAGAGTCTCATCAGCACCCATCCTTAGCCGATAGAGGGAGTCGAGTTTCTTCTCTGGCTTCAGATTGAGTTGATAGTGATGCACAAAGAGGTTAGCCAAAACACCGAACTGGGTGATGGACCGAGCTCGGAGATTGTGATACCAGTCGAGTGATGGCTCATCGAGACTTCCAGCAAAAGTGCGACAAAGCACGTTGTTCTCTTCTTCGTGCGGTGTCAAAGCTTGCTTGAAGGCAAGGATATGGAGAGTCGGATCTCCTTTGATGCAGTTGAATTTGGGGAGGATAGGAGTTCTCCATCCCCTCGGAAAAGTTGACTCGAAGAGGCTTCGATGTAGAGGCCCGGCAGAGGAGTACCCGTCCCTACGACCGTGTCCTCGACCTAGAGGTGGGTCAAGAGGCAAGATCGCAAGGTCTTGCTCAGGCATTGAAGTATTTGCCGGTTGAAATCGGTGTCGAAGGTCCGATCCAAGTCCATGTTGAAGTGGAATAGGTGGGGAAACTCGACTCTTCGAAGGAGCGCCTTTCATTTGGTGCCTCCTTGGTATGTTGAGCTTTGAAGGAGCCTTCCTATCGCAGTTGCGACCAGAAGATGATTGGGAGGACTCGTCGTCGAGGCGATCCCAAACACTCTGCTTCCATGGGGCAGCAGAGGGAGTTGGTTCGCGTCGAATCCTATCGAGGACAGTAGTGCCCATTGACCTCCGTTGCTCGGAGTGGATTGAGTGTCGTGGAAGATCAACCCTCTCACTTGTAGAGGGGATAGGAAGGGCGATTCCAGCCTCGGAGGCTGGCTTCTTAAGAGCATACCTCTCAGCGGTGAGGGTGGCGCTTTGCTTCGCCAATTGGAGCAGTTGGAAGTCGACTGCAGAGATTTGGTAGGTCGATGGAGGGTCTTCAGCAGGAGCGAGGGCGGTTTGCCCGATCGACTGTCGTGCGGGATGGGCGATAGGTCGATCGACAGATCTTCCACTCCCTGAGCGAACCCCTATCTCAGGAACAGCAAGGGGCTGTCCGAAATTGAGCCTTTGACTCATTGATCGAGTCTCAGGTCGAGCTTGTTGTTGAGTATTACTTCCTTCTGGTTGACCCTGGTGCTTAGTTTTCGCCATTCAGAGAGCGAAGGGTGCAACAAGAGTGCCGACGTGCGATCAGTTGTCCGATCAACCGAAGACAAGAGTACCGACGTGCGATCAGTTGTCCGATCAACCGAAGAGGCGAGGAAGTTTGGCTATCAAAGATCGGTTGTAGGCTCAACCGATCTAGTAGTAGTGGAAATCAGAAATTTCAGATCATTTATATTCGAAGGCTCTGCTATTTATAGGATTTTCTGGTGGTAAATGGCGGTTTTCTGCTGTCGTATCTGGGGATCCTCCAGGTAAGGCTGGTGGGCTCCACTGCCGCCTTAGGGGGCCCACCAGGCAGGGCCGGTGGGTCCCGCTGTGGTACTCGGGGGCTCACCAGGCAGGGCCGGTGGGTCCCGCTGTTGTCTTCGGGGGCCCACCAGGCAGGGCCGGTGGGTCCCGTTTGTAGTCTCCGGGGGCTCACCAGGCAGGGCCGGTGGGTCCCGCTGCTTGCAGATTTCTTACCAAAATTTGCACCCACAGTAACTTGGCTCATGGATACAACTCCGTCAGGTGCGGAATTGCTAAGAGACACCACCAATGTCTCCCAACTATCCGGTAACGAGCTAAGCAAAAGGAGTGCTTGAAGCTCATCCTCCAACACCATGTTCATGGATGCAAGCTGATTTACAATGCTTTGAATTTCATTAAGATGAATAGAAATGGAATTGTATGCGCAGAAAAAGATGTGGGTCGTCTTTATTGCAAACACACGAAGATTACAAATGCCGGGACCCGGGGACTCGGGGATGGTGAGCCGGGTGCGACGAATATTGATCAGGAGATTGTGGGAGAGATCCTCTAGAGGGTCCCTTTGATCCGCGTCTCCACATGGTATTCATGCGAGAGCTCTGAAGGGGTTGCCCAGGACAGAGGTCTTTACAGGGTGAGGGTTTCTTGAGAGGCTAAGGAGTATCGGCCGTTGCTTTTGTCCCTTCCGTGCTTCGCGCTTTCTCAGCTAGGGAGGTTTTCGTCTTCGTTCCTTGGTTTTCGTGTCTTCCTCGATCCTTGCTAGACCTCAGCGTCCTTGATCATCGATTCGCAACGTCGATCGTGCTTTTGGCGTCGGCTTTGGCTTTGGCTTTTGGCTTTGGCGTTGCTTGGGCGTGGCTCTGCCTTTTGCTTTGCTTTGGCGCTTGTACTTGAACATAGGCAGGTAGAGGGTTGTGATGCTTTAATTCTTCCGAAATTCGTGCCGTATCGGCTAGAACATGTGGTGCTTTGCTCGTGACCGTCGTAGTTGCTTGGCTTTGGCACGTGCGTTGCTTTGGTGCGGGCTTTACCGGTGCTTTTGCTTCAGCTTCTTGCATTGGCTTTGGCTTTGGCATTGACTCGATCTTCTTCTCGAACGGCGATGGCTACTTCTTCAAGGCTTCTTTATTCTTCCGGCTTCCTCGACGGTTGTGACGTCGGCTTGGCTTCTCTTCTTCTCCGAGCTTCTTTAGCGTGATCAGAGTCGAAGGTTTCTTTTGAAGACGGCGGGGGTAGCACCGATCTCCGTGTGATGGTTGTAGCGTCGTTTTTTGTTGGCAAAAATGGCAGGGGTAGCACTGGTCTTTATGTGACGGTTGTAGCATCGGCTTTCGTTGATGAAGATGACGGGGTAGCACCGATCTTCATGCGATGGTTGTAGCGTCGGCTTTTGTTGATGAAGACGACATGGGTAGCACCGGCTTCAGGCCTTCTTCTCTAAGTTTTCTTCTTCGTGCAAGGAGTCGACGCCTTTGTGAAGACGACAGGGTGTTGTCGGCTTCGATCATCTTCTCTGGCCTATGCTTATGGCGTCTTCGGAGTTGATGAAGATTATTGGAGAAGTCGGGGTGATGACGACTTCGGGTCTTCTTCTCCAAGCTTTCTTCTTCATGCGAGGAGTTGAAACTTTGATCTTCGAGTGCAAGGCCTTCGCTTTGATGAGGACTTGATGGGCTAAGTGTTCCCGTAGGACGCGCTTGCCTTGCCTCATGAAGCCTTCGGTCTTCATGCGTTGGAGCTCCTTTTCGCAGAGCCCTTTCGTCTTCAGCTTTCGACCCTTGATGCCTTCCCCCACCCTTCTATTTATAGGCAAAGGGGGGAGGTTGGGAGAGATATGGCTGCAATCTTTTGGTTGTATCCAATATCTCACCCCATAACCATCAAGATATTGTTCCCTTATTTGGGGGGAACAACCTTGATCCTTTCCTTTTTTGTAGGGATGGTTATGGGCAAGATGTGACTTGATCTTTGAAGATATGTCGTCATCTTTGCACCTTCCGATTGCATGGCGACACGACGTCATCTTGTCCATCAGATCGAGGGATCGTCGCGGATCTACGGTTGTGTAGACGTCAACGCCACCTCCCCCCGCATCGAGGCGGTTATAATTTTTTTTCTTTTCTTTTCTTTTTCCCTTTTTTTTTTCTTCCCCTTTATGGCCGGCCACACCTCCCCATGGGGAGGGGGCACGGTTTTCAAAAAGGGGGGGGGGCGATGGGCCCCCTTTCGTGTTCTAGTGCGGGTCTGGTGTTTCACATGTGCGGGTCGGGTTTGACCCGTGGGCCGTTGTGTGCAGGCCAATTTCGCATGGGGTCGTTGTGTGCGGGCCGAGTTAGCATGCGGACCGTTATGTGCGGGCCGAGTTAGCATGCGGGCTGTTCTGTGCAGGCCGAGTTCGCATGCGGGCCGTTGTGTACGGGCCGGGTTCGCATGTGCGTGTTGGGTTTGACCCGTGGGCCGTTGTGTGCAGGCCAATTTCGTATGTGCAGGTCGGGTTCGACCCGTGGGCTAATTTCGATGCCCACATGAATCACCTTCATTGAACTTGAGATTAACAAGCTTCCGGATTAAGAAAGCTTTGTTGCCGGCAGTCTTTCTCTCGTAGAGATCGTCAAGTTTCTTCCACAAGCTATATGCCGAAGTCTCATTCAACACATGGTGGAACACTGTGTCATTCACCCATTGCCGAATGGTGCTGATGGCTTTTCGATCAAGCTTTTTCCAATATTCTGCCGACATGGCCTCCGGCTTGGCCGACTCACCTTCTACTGGTGCATAGAGATCCTTGCAATAGAGAAGGCCCTCCATCTTCGCCTTCCAAATCATCTAATTGTTGTCGTTCAAGCTAATCATTCGAACGCCACCCGTGAGAGTCTCCATCTCAACACAAGAAGATTAGAAACCTTTGCTCTGATACCATTGTTGGGAAACAAAGAACCATCCCGCCTTGTGTTGAGAATAGAAATAAATAAAGGAAGAGAAGATTTAAAGAGAAGCACACACAAATTTACCGAGGTTCGGCACCAAAGTAGTGCCTATGTCCTCACCCCCTTCTACTCCGATAATCCACTATATGAATTGCAAGAATACAATAAGGAACTTCTTCCCAAGCCGATGCAACGTAGCTTGAGGATTACAACTCTTCCCTCAACACTCTTGAGAGGGAAACAACTTCACTCACAACTCTCTTGTGTGTGAATTACAAACTTGTATTGTGTGTTCCTACACCCATCTCCCCTCCTTTTATAGGGAAGGATAGCCACTTGGTATTCCCCAAGCCATAATGGAACACTTCTTCCAATGCATGCATACATGCATGGAGAATTCTGAAGAATACTCTAGAATCATAGAGAATTCTAGAGAATAGAGAATTCTAGAATATTCATTATAGAGAATACATTCATAGAGAATTCTGGAGAATATTTTAGAAACGTGCATGTAGAATATGAATGGTCACCCATCTCATATCTTCTAGAACATTCATCCAAATTTAGTGATTCAAAGTCTGGATCATCTCTTATGGGGATGGACCTCATTCCCATCAGCTTGTAGGCATCGTGTGTTCATGGATGACAGGGGATTCCATCTCCCTATGGATTACGCCAAGATAGCTGAAGTCACCCTCCCGCATCGCTCATCCTAGTGGATTTCGATCGTTGTCGACTGTAGTTTTGCCCGATTTGGATTTCTCACGTAAATTGTTATCTCGTTCTTATGGTGATTTTTCTCTCTACGTTACTCTTTGTTATTTATGAATCAATTATTGTTCTGTGTTTGTAATTCGTGTTGTTTGTGTTTGTGCTCATGTTCTGCGGTGCAAGAATAATGTGGGTGTGTTGTCTCCTCCCTCAAATCCGCTATTTCTTGCCCGCAACACACGTTGAGGTCTATCATTTTGTTCTAGAGAAAGTAGTACACCAATATTTTGGTGATATATTTCAACAACTGAGAGGGGGATGAAAATTTGACCAAAGGTCTTACATCAGCCCAATTTTTAAAGCTTTGTGACAAACTTATGGTTAGACCACTCCCCATCAGCTTGAGGGGGCATATTAGCCATACACCAAATATTCATCTAGCTCTTCATTTTCAAATTCAAACGTCCCACAACAAGTTCAACAATTGATCATGATAAAGAGCAATCTCCAATAACTACCTCAAATAAAAACTGATGCAGGGTGGGTGCAGAGGCGAATGCCATATTAATGGCCATCTTGATTCCACAAAATACCAAACAATTGGAAAGAAAGATCTCACTCATAAAATTTTATTCATCAAAAGTCGTCATCCTCTTTACAGTCCAAGGCTTACAAAGAAAATCCTAATTCCGACATAAACCAAAAAATAAAAGTTATCAAAAACGACCCGGATCTGGAAATCAACTCCGATATGATTAAAATTACTATAGATGACATCTCGGTCAAAATCAAGCTAAAAAGGACTCCAAATGACATAACTAGAAAGTTATTATAAATAGCAAAAGCACCCAAAAATTGATATTCCCAAAAGCTTTTGGGCTTGAAAGTCGGAACTAACCCGTCATAGGGTTACTCATGTCATTTCCTAAAATATGACATAATAGTCAATCCACCAACCGAGCACAAAGTTACACCCGTCCAAACTTCTTACATCTGCCATGCGCACTACATCATCCAAGCTGCCTTTCCACAAAAAAAAAGTCCAAACTACTATATCTATAGATAACCAAACACAAAGATCCCCACAAATTTCTCTCTTGCACTATCAGTTAACAGAAGTTTTACATTTGAGATCTATATTTGTTTTTTACTCTATATATGTGAATTGTAAAGTCTCATACGAATACAGGTTGAAAACTTTTCAACCAAACTTATCCCCTTTTTATTTTAACCATGATGCAGTAAAATCTAGGGGGACTTAGTGGAAACCCCCTTTTAAGAGATGTTTTTAAACTCCAGTCCAGACAAAAAACCCTTCTCGAAAGGACACTTTCACATTAAACTTTTATTCACTTTTTCAACTCCTATCAAATGATAAAAATACCCTCCTATTATCCCTTAGCAGCAAAAAATCAATAGTATTTGCACGGGTGATTGCAATAGTGATTCCATTGTAGCATAATATCAATCGGTTGCTACAGTGAAATCACTGTAGCATGCAGCTATAGTGAGCAATCGAATTTTTACTCTACTAACCCAAATTGATACTCCGATATTGTTCATCTGGTGCAGTGATTTTGGAGTATCAAATCGAGCATTAGAGTATCAATTCGATTGCTACAGTGATTTTATTGTAGCAGCCACAAAGATTTAATGGACGATGTGGCACACCACAACTGGGCAATAAGCAAGTGCAGCAAATCAATGGGGTAGCAAAAATGCCCTCCACTGGTAGCTTTCAAGAACGGTTTCATGTGCAGTGGGATGTTGTTCGCAAAAGTTTGTATGGTGACAAAATAGACCCCGGTTTCACTTAGGCTTGATTGTCGTAGTAGACTCAGGGGTGGCAATCCTTGACCCGACCCGAACTCGATCCAAAGTTAGGGGGATTGGGTTTGGCCAAAACCGGTTTGGGTCATAAACGGGTTGACCCGAATGACCTTTTGTTTAATGGTCGGGTTTGGGTTTGTACTTAAAACCCAATTGACCCAACTTGACCTGTTTATCAAATGGATCATGTCGACCCGACCCGATCAAGCCTGACTGGTTAATATGGGTTCTGTTGACCCAACTCGAGACAACCTACCCAAACTGACCCGACCCGATTTGATCAGTTATTAAACGGGTCGGGTCGATTCAACCTTTTTATTATACGGGTCGGGTTTGGGTTTATATTTTTGACCCGTTTTTAAACGGATCGAGTCCGGGTTGGATGTTTTGCCTTGTACCTACCAACCCGACCCGTTGCCACTAGGGGTGGCAATTTTGGACCCGACACGGCAGACCCGACACGAAGTTAGCGGATATGGGTCAGGGTTAAATGGGTTCGGGTCGTAAACGGGTCGACACGATAGACCCGTTTAATAAACGGGTCGGGTCCGGGTTTAGGGTATGGAGACGGTAGACCCGGGAAGAGCCATTTAAAATTCAACGGGTCGTGTCGAGTCGGGTCTACCCGCAATCTGATATTGTAATATGTAGTACCAGCGGGTCTATCGGGTCAGGTTGGGTCGAGTCCGATTGGGTCGGATTGGGTCAACTGAATAGATCCGAGTGGTAAACGGGTCTAACAGATCTTATCGGGTCGGGTCCGGGCCTAGGGTTTTAGATACGACACGAACCTGACCCGACCCGACCCATTGCCACCCCTAGACTTGGCAGACTTAAATCAACTGGTAGGGCCCACAGAGAAAAGAAAGGAGCAGATGAGAGGAAATTTGTGTGGATGACTGAAACGGCTACGTGGACATGGGAGACCCACGTAGAAGGTCCTTCCGTCAATAACTAAGCTTGAGACTTGAGGTGATCTGTAGGCTGAAATGAAATATAGGAATAGAAAAGTCTTAGGGTCTTTGTTACATACCTCCTCCTGTAGTGTTTGACGACGGAGAGGCGATAACATCCGGCGGAGAAGGAGCAATGGATGGCGGTGGCGACGCCGACAAGTCATCAGCAGTTACGGTGTAGAAAATATTCAACGCGAACTGCAGCCTACAGCCGTATCCAATTATCTGCCCTCCTTGCTTGCCGGCGCAACATTCCGGGATGGAGCCGACGAAACCCTGAAGGCATCCGTTACATGTATCGTTCGACAGGTCTCTGGTGCACTGCACTAGGCCGTATATTCTCTGAAGCCTAGTGAAGTTGACGGCTCCCGTCGCAAACATTCGGGGCGAGCTGTAGGCCGCCCTCGGAGTAAGAGCTCTCATCAGACCCCCCACCAGCTGATTAAACCGATCCGGGTCCGATACATTTGGCTGGCTGGCCACGAAAACATTGAACTGATCGGCCGAATGAAAGAAGTTTTGGTTGGAGTAGCGCAGCATGCACTTGTCGTACCATACTGCCGCGCTCTTTCTATTCGGGCACTGTTGGGCGAGGGCACTGATGGATGTGCGGAGGCAAGTCCGGCAATCGTTGCCGGAGATGTCGCCTCGGCACTGGGCGAGGCCGTAGACTTGATCCGGTGGCAGGCCTTCGGTTTCGTAGGAGAATCCGGTGGGGAGAGCAGCGGTGGAGAGGGACGGGAGGAGGAGGTTGTTGAGGTTGGACCCATAGGTGCTGTTCGCGGTGTAGTTGGCATCATTCGGCGAGGCGAAGTGGGGCTCTGAATGAATAGCAGCAGGGCTGTGGAGTAGGTGGAGGAGGAGGAGGTGGAGGAAGGGTAGGAAGAGTTTCGGAAGGAAGAGAGGCATAGTTTCGCCCTGGAGAAACCTGGAGAAGAGGATGGGGCGGAAGAGGAGGGATTTCACTGGAAGAAACCTACAGAGATATTATGGCCATGTGTGGTAAACGAGAAATCAGTAGTCAAAGACTTTTCGTCCTTCCGGACTTCAGTCTTTTGAAAGGATTAGGTTTGGTGTAGAACCCCCTGTTCTGATTTTCTCGAGGTAACTAGTAAGAAATCCGAGCAATGTCTGGATGTATTTGATGTACTCCTTTAGATCTAAAGAAGTGTGAAATCTGAAGAAAGAGTGATTCACTTGTTAGAGAGAGAGATAGATATTAGCATAAAAAAGCTATTAAATATCATTGAATGAGTATTTATTATCTTTATGGTAGATTTTTAATAGGATTTAAAAAAGAGCCGTGTTCACACATGGAAGAAGGATTCTGACTCTTCAAAAGACATCCACGTGTCACAGCACACAAGAGAAGCTTCACACATGTGCTTGACGCGTGCCATTTGGCAAAGATGATATTACAAGTGTTCGAAGAAGTGTAAGATCTGAAGTAAGTGTGATTCACTTGTTAGAGAGAGAGGGAGAGAGAGATTAACATCAAATGATCATTAAATATCATTGAATGAAATTTTATCATCTTTATGGTTGGTTTTTAAATGGATTTAAAAAATACCACGTTCACACACGAAAGGATAATTCTAGCTCTTTAAAAGACATCCACGTGTCACAACACGGGAGAGAGGCTTCCATTTTAGTGTATATATATATATATATATATATATATAGAGAGAGAGAGAGAGAGAGAGAGAGAGAGACTAGTAAGAAACCTGGACAATGCTCGAATTTGCTTGATGCATGTTATTTGGCAAAGACGACATCGCAATTATTCGAAGTAGTGTGAAATCTGAAGTGATTGTGATTCACTTATTAGAGAGAGAGAGAGAGAGAGAGAGAGAGATTAACATTAAATGTCATTGAATGAAAATTTATCATGCATCTTTATGATAGGTTTTTAAATGAATTAAAAGAGAGCAACGTTCACACACGGAAGAATTCAAGCTCTATAAAAGACATCCACGTGTCACAACACAGGAGAGAGGCTTCCATTTTAGTATATATATACTAGTAAGAAACCCAGCAATGCCCGAATGTGCTTGATGCACACCATTTGGCAAAGACATCGCAACTGTTCAAAAAAGTGTGAAATCTGAAGTGAGTGTGATTCACTTATTAGAGAGAGAGAGAGAGAGATTCACATCAAATGGCCATTAAATGCTATTGAATAAAAATTTATCATCTTTATAGTAGGTTTTTAAATGGATTTAAGAGAGAGTCATGTTCACACACGGAAGAAGAATTCTAACTCTTTAGAAGACGTCCACGTGTCACAATACGGGAGAAAGGCTTTCATTTTAGTATTGATACTAGTAAGAAACCCAGGCAATGCCCGAATATACTTCATGCTCGCCATTTAGCAAAGATGACATCGCAACTATTTGAAGAAGTATGAAATCTGAAGTAAGTGATTCACTTGTTAGAAAGAGAGAGAGAGAGAGAGAGAGAGAGAGAGAGAGAGAGAGAGAGAGAGAGAGAGAGAGATGTTAACATCAAATGACCATCAAATGCCATTGAATAAAAATCTATCATCTTTATGGTAGATTTTTAAATTGATTTAAAACAGAGCCACGTTCACACATGGAAGAAGAATTCTAACTCTTTAAAAGACGTCCACGTATCATAACACGCGAGAGAGGCTTCCATTTTAGTATAGATATATAGATATAGATATAGACTATTATATTAGATGTTGTGGGTTACTGCTTTACTTGAAATGAGTGCAATCGGTTGGGCTTGGGCTGAACTCAAGCAAACCATATTAGTTGGGCTCAAGTCTGACCCTTCCCCTCCACACCCCCAAAAAAAAGGGGTTATTAACTTTAGCAGCTTAGAAAGGTTTTCGTTTTATGTAAAGGATATGAAAAGTTTAAACTTAACATTATGCCCCTATAGGTTGACTTTGACTAACGCGAGATCCTTCTCTCGTGCACATGTAATAACAAAAAAAAATTAAACGCTAATTTTACCCCTATATATAACCCCTGCGAACTTCCCTGCATGGCACCGGACCTACCTGGTCTTCAATAAGGCAGTCAGAATCAAAACTTGAGCCACTCGAACCACCTCGCGCGACCACATGGCTATAGCCCCTCCACCACATGCATAGACTCCATGGCCATAGCTCGTCCCGGATCACGTAATCCGTTGACGTGGAATCAATCAACCTCGGCATGAACGGACAGTCTCCGATTGCTCTCCTCTGTGTCCTCTCTGCATCAACGGCCCGGTGGAGGTCGACCGGTGTCCGAGCGTGGTCCGGGAGCGGTGCAAGCACAACCCCCCCCCCCCCCCCCTCTCCTGACAAGCTTGGTTCTCTGTGAAAGAATTGATGGCACCATTTATAAATTTGAATGTCACTTTAGGCATTTACATGATAAATTCAAATACCACTTTATCTGTAGTTGGTTTTTAGCTAACTCGAGGTCCTTCTCCCACACATATGTAATACCGAAAATTTTCAAATAATAATTTTACCCTCTTACAGGTAAAGTGTAACAATCATAGGAAAAGAGTAACAATCGTTAAAGAGGATAATTTCATTACTTTTGGCTAACACTGTCTCTTTCTACCGCGCACATGTAATAACAAATTTTTTAAAATAACAATTTTAGCCCTACATATAAAGTGCAACAATCTTAGCAAAATTAATATAACAATTGGTAAAAAGTAATAATCCGTTAGCAAAGAGTAACAATTTGATATGGTAAAATGCCTTAATCGTCGATTGATTGTAGCTGTATTTTTGCTCATCTGGTCAAGTATGATTATCTTTGTGAAAAAAATATATGTTACTATGCAAAACCAAATCGATTCTATCTCGCACAAAAAGAGTAACAATTAGGTAAAAAAGAGTAACTATTTGGTCGATTGACAAAATATTTTTTTTTATTGAAAATATGCAGAAAAAATTTTAAATTGTTTTGTGGTATTAAATCGACAATCTAGAGTGATTTTTATTTATTTTCATGCAAAAAATGGTTCGTGTTAAGATGATGGCAGGAAATGTAAATTTAATGAACTTGGGCTAGACGCTAATGTCCTTTTTTTTCTATTTGATTCGGCGGGATTTTGAAAGGGAGCTATTGCAGTACGGAACTTGTAGGAGGGCATATTGCAAATCGATACCTTTGTTACGGAGCTATTACTATGTCCCCCAAAAAACAATTATGACCCATTTGTAAATGAACTTGACAAACAAGATTCAACGAGTCCCTCCGTACCAATGAAATTATCCTAATCACGGGTAGATTCTTCCTAAGAGGAACTAGTGTGAGATACGATTGTAGTGCGACAGTCTCTACAAAATTATTACCTCATATGATCGCCCTAATCGATAGGAACTATGCTAGACATTTTTTTCTTTTTAAGAAATGGCACTATACTAGACTCTAGTAAATTACAAATTAAGAAGTTCTAAGTTCTCGACTCACCACTGAATATTACAAATTATATGCAATATTGATTAGATGTCAGGTGGTTCTCCCTCTCTCTCACTTGTAAAAGATAATTAATTTAGGGGTTTCTATGAAGTACTGGGCATAAAGCTTTGAGCATACAAGGGTTGCATTCTGAAATTAATTAAACTAGAATACACACATATGTTTTTACGAGAAAATCTTTCATGGGATAAAAACCCCGTCGACTTCACACCAGATGGTGTGAGAAATCAACTAAGTTTTAAATATTCGGTTACAAACATGGACACAAGAACACATGGGCCCTACTAGGCGTATGTACACCCTCCACACCTTGTTGTCTTCCGTCTTGCTCCTTTCAACTTTTCAAAAGTTCCCTACGTGGCTGCCTATACGATGCTCCAACACCGTCGCCCTTGTGCTTACCCGAGTCGCCACTTTGACTTTCGTGATTCGCTCATGTGAAGATACCAATGCTCTTTCTTGAAATATCTAAACGTGCCTAAAGATGAATCGCACCCCATTATAAGTGGTAGCACGTACCCTTTAAGGGACTAATTCGTCGGAGTAACCCATCCGATGGACCCTATATGAATTATGCCTGTAAAATCCCGATGCCCTACTTAGGATAGTTAAGGTTCTTCTTGCCAATTCACAGGTGCAAACCCGATCCTCTCTCGTTTCGCACGGAAGAACCCAACAAATGAGATTTACAAGGGTAAGATAAAGAGGTAAATAAAACAACCCATGGAACCTATGGATTCCTATAAGGAAAAAACATAACTTTAATGATTTAAATCAAAGCATACATGGTAGAAAATAACATACAAACCTATATGGATCTTACCTTGGTAGTAAGGCTTGTAGAGAGGAGGAAATGGAGAAGAATAATCAAGGGTTTCTCCACCAAAATCCCCAGCAAAATGGCTTTCTCGTCTGATTTTTTCACAACTTGTGAGAGGAAATGAGTATTTATATCATAGATCAATCTCAGAGTGAAACCAACGTTTGGAACAAGATCTAATGGCCCAAAAACCAAGTCTATATACCTTGTGAACCAGATCGTAGGTACTAGCCATCTAAATAACTATTTGGACTGGCTTGATTCTGGTCTGAATAGTTCGAACAGAAGTCCCATGATTTCCCTGAGTTGGGCTAGCCATCCAAATGATTGCACGGACCCCCTCTACTTTTTGTCCCAAATGGTCTAGACTGGTAGTGTACAGTCTGACACATTATCTAAGCATCCGAACATATATTCGGACCAAGAATACAAGAAATTTGAACAGTTTTTCAGACGCCTAGTATGGACTTCCAACACTTAGAAAAATTCTAAGTGTTGGACCCTTTCGACCTAGACTTCGACAAAGAAGAAATCTAATATATGCAAAACATGACACTACACCAATTTGAAGAATATACTACATAAATAATCGACAGGCAAAGTTTTTCTTTTAATAAATGATAGTCAATTTATATTTTTTTAGTGGTAAAAAATGACGGGCATTAAAAAACGACAGACTGAAAAATGACATACTAAAAAACGACTGTCATTGCCCATCCTTTTTCAACAGTATTTGTGTAATGTGACAAAAAGGTATAATCAAGGGTGTAGAGCTTATTGCTTCGATCCAGGGCACATAGTACGTCTCAACTAGCCCGAACATGAAGGATAATTAAGATTTAAGAACACGTCGAATCCTCAAAAAACGTAAAAGCGATAAAAGATTAGAACGCACATAAAAAGATATGACCAAGAAATCATATCTACCCTAGTAAACCCACTCATTGCATGACTCTCAAGTGAGCAACTAAAGTCGTGAGATAGACGTACTGCAGACTATTCAGATGATCTTGAACCGTTGTGATAAACTTGATTGATCTTCAGGAGGGCAAGTACTACCACGACTTAATAGTAAATGGTTTACATGTAATCTCTCATAGATTGGTTTGACACACAAATTGAGACAAACAAAGATAATCGAGACCCTGCAAGCGGTTACAACCAATTGTAGTGATTTTTAGTCCTCCACAGTTGCCCAAAAATATTGTTTGTCAAGACTGGGTGAATGGGGGCACTAGAATTCCTCCTCTGATTCGATCCTGCAAAAGGATGAGAAGAACTTGAGCTCCCTTGGGAGGCAGAGGTGCTCCAATGCTCAAGACAGTTTAATGTTTTCAAGAAGAGAAGCATATAATACAAGAGATTTCAGGTTCTAGGATTGCCAACATGTTTATAGAGGCATTCGGTTTTTTATATCATGAATCCTTTGCAGTAGTTGAATAGTAAACATGTAGAAAAATTAAGCGGCTGAACATGATTTCATAATAATGTAGTTACTAGCTAAACTTGGGCTTAACAAGAAAAAACTAATGGTGGTGACTGCACCTATGGGCTTTTCTTGAAGTTCTACGACGATGAATAAAATGCTAAACGTACACTTTACAATAAAGGGAACACACAACATAATAGGGTTGCAGAACAGATGAACCTTACCTTTTGGAGATCTATTTCACACCAAGTTGAGTAGACAGTTATTGTCTGAAGTAGTTAATATGTGTCATCTTGTCAACAATCATCATTTACAGCTATAGAGTGCATGACTCCTCAGGAGTTATGGTCATGTAAACATGTTGATTACAATTCACTCAGAGTGTTTAATAGTCTTTCTTACTTTCATGTCATATATAGTAAATTTGATCAAAAGGAAAATAAGTTATTTTTCTTGGTTGTGCAAGTCATGTGAACACTAAGATGTCCTGGATTACATAAGTTTGTGATCAGCTGAAATCTTACCTTTGACAAATTTGCTATAAAACTTCCAGCAAGGAGACGTGTGCACTGTGGAAGGATAAGGGTGATACTACGGAGATGGATTTTCGTAGTCCAAATGCATCAACTGAAGTTAGTGATGAGTTTATTCTAGATGAGGGGATAAATGAGCAATGAGCAGTGGTCCTTAGCAGAAAGTAGATCAAAAATCACACAAAAGGCTTAAGTTTCCTATAATTTTAAAGATATTGTAGCTTATAACCATGCCATAGAGGGAGATCGGTCACCTGAAGTAGTGAAGGATAGTCATTGTAAGGAGTGAAAAGACACAATGGTGGTATTCACTTCTGATGTAGCTTTGTCCCAATATAATTGTGTCAAACCTTTTGTTACTATTGTGGTGATTGCTTCAATCCTTTTCCAGTTCGCATACTTTTTTTGTTGGGATTGATTGTGTTATACATGCCAATCCATGACTTTTGACATATATAAAGATAAGTAAGACATTTTTTCAACTTTCATAGATAACTCTTTATTATCCTAGTACATGAGATATACAAACCATCAGTCAACTTGGGTGTACCCTATGCGACTTACGTATGTGAATGAGATTCACATATGGGAAATATGAATGTACCACAGACACCTAAGTGAGTTCACAGTTGATAACCGGATTGGACACTAGGGTAGCAAAGACTTTACCACCCTGGTTTTCTCGTCAGAGAGAGATGGTCTTCTTAACCATTGGATTAGGTTAATCTATGCTAAGAGTGTTGGTGTGCTTGGAGTACACTGAACGAAATCAAGAGATAGGACCTTGTCTAAAGTATTATCATCCTAAATTATGGTCCCTCGTCTACTAGTTGATTAATGCTAAATCCCAAGATGTCATGTGGACTCTATGTTTAATACTTGTCACTTTGACCGGCCAATCAATGAGGTCTAATTGCATATCAAAGCTGGATAAATTTGGTGGCTTTTCATGCATGTAGTGGAAATACCTTACTCCCCATGGGGAGTTGAATATTTTCTTGAGCAACCTCCATAAAAGACTGATCACTAAGCTTGGTCTGGAAAAGAGAGAAGGACAAAAAGCTTCCCTCTCCCCGGTGGCTAGGGTTTCCCCTCCCCGACACCCTTCTTCCCTCTCCCCGGTGGCTAGGACTCTCTCGGGGGGGGACCTTCCCCCACCTATGGCTGCTTGATAGGCATGGAGGCGGTTGATGGAGATGGTGGGAAGGAGGGTTTCATCCCTCCCCTCTCCCATCACTGTTGGATTACGTGGATCGAGTTCTCTCGAGAGGCGCATCATCGTCTAGAGGCTCGCTGCCCGGGGCCATGGATCTAGATCTGGATATGGATCGGGTCCTATGGCTAGAACTGGATCGAGGTCTTGGCTAGATGGTTGTCACCTAACCGAGGATCTGAGCTTGGGGGAGGGAGACGATGATTTCCCACCTCTCCACCGTATGGAGGAGGAGGAAAATCTTCAAGCGCCTTCCAAGACACCGGTCGTTCTGGAGGCTCCTACTCAGAATCCAACTAGAGCTTGGAACATTGTACATGCGGAGGTGCTCTTGTAAATCCCAATCTTTCTTTGGCAATTATCAAAACTGGGGTTGAAGATGGTGTCCGTATTGAGAAATGTCCTGCATATGAAGTTCAATAAAATCTAGAGGGTTGGGCTCATACTTTGATCGGGTACGTTCTTGGATGGAAGCCATATTTTCTCAAATTCAAGGATATCATGGACAAAATATGGAATACCAGAGCAGCGTGAGAGCTGCTCTCACGTAAGAATATGCATTATCAATTCAAATTCAATCTGAAGATGATTGCTTGAAGGTGCTCAAAGGAGGGTCCTGGTACTTTGAAGGGCAACTCGTGGTGCTAAAGCGATGGCATAGTGGCATGAAATATGAGTGTGACGTGTTCGACAAAATTCCCGTATGGGTTCGGATGCCAGACGTTCCAGTGGAATGTTCGTCGAGATGCTCCATTAATAGGGTTGCGAGCGTAGTGGGAAACCACTTTACGTTGATCGAACAACAGCAACCCGAGGTCATATATCATTTGCACGTTGTTGTGTTGAGATTGGGGTGGATGACACCCTCCCAGATACAGCTCAGGTTCGGGTCAAGAGGCACAAAGCGGATGGGGTGGTGGAGACAGTGTCAATCAATCAACCCCTCAAGTATGAATGAAAGCCATCTAAATGTACTTCTTGCAAGGTGTTTGGGCATACCACTTCAGATTGCCCAATCATCGCACCGACTCTTCCATCGAGGCCCTCAGCTAGGACTAAGTGGGTGCCTAAGGCTTCTACCTCAGTTCCAAAGCATACGAGCATAAGCGGGACTAGACCAGGTGGGTCTCAATTTTCAGCTCTTGCAGACATAGTGGATACAGAGGCGGGTTCTTCCCAGGGCGAAACCTCTCCGGGAGGTGCCACTGAGCCAGCAAATAGAGATACTAGGACTAAGGTTATCACCTCTAGTTCTTCGCCCGAGAGAATTATTGGAGCAACAGAGGCCGATCGTCCCTCAATTGAGGACGATGCCTTGAATTCAGAGGAGAACGAAGAAGAGGAGAAGGAGGAGCCCCCTGCCCCCCGCTACAGTGTGCACAAGCCTTAGCCAAAGCTAGTCCAAAGAAATGAAAGACAGCTGATTCGTACCTTTAGCAAATCGAAACCCATCATGCAGAAACTCTAGGGACATATGTTTTCTCTTGACGATGAAGATATGGCTCTCCCTATCAATCGGTTGGTTGATGACACCATCCTAAATATAGCATCTTCTATCGGTTTCAAGATGTCGAATGAGGTGGAGGGCACAAAATCTTTTCTCACTCATATGTAGGATTTAGAAAAGTTGAGAGTTTCTAAGTCTTGAGTCTCATGGGCCTTTTTTCTGTGTTGCTTTGTTTTATCATTGCCATTTGTGGCTCCTTATGGTGGTGGTGGTGATTTTTTCACCGTTACTTGTAATTTTTTGGAATTAATAATAGATAGGTCGGGGACTACCTAACTCTCCCTCCAATCAGGAGGGGTTCTCCAAAAAAAAAAAAACTAAGCATGGTCTGATATATCTAATGATAAGATAGTGATCCAAGGATTTGAAGTCTTGGGACTCAAGTGGGTGAACTATACTGAGAGGGCAGCCTTTGATCTTAGATAGCATACACGAACACCTGAAGAAGAAGGGGAAGGGGTTCTATCTAGTATAATATAGTAGGGAATGGCACTCTCGTACTTTATATGACTTCGGAGTACAACTATGGTTTGATGGTGGTTCAAGCAATAATTAATTGGAAGAATGACTTATTCATAAGATGATATGTTTATTTCCAAATTAGAGCCAAAGTCACAAGAGTCTTGAAATATTCAAAATTCTATTCATCTCTATTGGCAGTAAAAACCTATATCATAGCTTAAGTTGGATTCCTAAATGTGGGGCCCATCCATAGTAATTAGGGCCTAAGATTACCTACATTAGGTGTAATACTAATTTTGTTTTCTGATTAAACTTGGATTCCTAATGTAGACTTATATATGCTCTACTTAGTAGGAGTCCTAGTTTGACAAGGATTCCTAATTTGACATCACGTGTGAATATGCACTATGTGTACGGGGGCCACTGGAGTAAGTCAAGGCAAAATTATGAATGAATGTAGAGATCAATAGTGTATGATTCCTAGTTGAACTACGATTCACTTGATCATGATTGATTAAGTTGATACTCTTAGTTTTAAGTTATTGTCGTAAGTGTCAAATTGAACCAAGTTGACTATCCTCAGAAAATTCACAAGTGTCCAAGGCCTCTTAGAGGGCTAGGTTGAAATTCCTATAATATAGGAGTAATCATCGATGTCCATTTAATAGGCTAAGATGATTTTTCTAAAAAGTAGGAGGAGCCATAGATGTCCTAATATGCGTAAGTTTTCATGTTCCTCTCTAGTTATAATCATGGTGGACTAAGAAAAGCATCCATATTTTATAGGGAGTCCGATAAATTTTCTCATTAATTTGATAACTAGTTGGACTAGGAGTATCCAATTCCTATTAGTTAGGAGAGGATTAAGCTAATTAATTCACTTGATTTTATAGGATCCTTTTTATAGTGGGAAACAACTCTTAATGAGATTCCTCTCTTCATGAGATCCTCACAGGTCGATAGGTTTGTTATTACCTCTTGTAAGGTGGCCTCCTAGTTTGTCATTGAGTTTTTGTTTTAGAACATTATTACCATCCGGTGTTGTATTTAGCATTTTTTATTCCGAGTGAGTATAGTTTAAAGTGTTTACTAAGTTTGCTCATGCTCGCACTTTAAAACTAGCGACCAATGCTTCAAATGCAAACATACGCACAACACTCTCAAGTATAATTTTAAAACCTATGATAGATAAAATTGGACTAATGGAATGGAGAGCATTGCCTATACTTTTGAAAACCTAGGGCTACTTATATTTTTATCATTTTTTTTATTTCGTTCATGTGAATGTCATATCAAATGGTTTTGGTTACTTAAACTTGCACATTTTTAATGCATGAGCATGTGGGCTAGTCCCACATTTGTATGGTTTCAATCGAATCGCATTAAGGCCAAGATCCTTGAACCCTTTTCTTTATTAAAGGCATTGTACACACGATCCACCAGGTCATGCACACGATGTACATCATTTTATTCTTATTGTTTGGCAATCACAATGCTGTACAAAAAATTAGGAATATATCACTTACCAGCAACATATTCATTACTACCCACTTCAGTATTCTATAAACAAATAACATTAACATAAAATGGTCTTTTTAACAGAACCAACTCATTGTATACCTGATTTTTATTTTCTTATGTTGTTGGTAAATGTTAGATACCCTCACACCCCAAAATCCGGGTCGTAAGGGGAGGTCTACAGAGGGTATATAAAGCGGGTGTTAGGTGCCCCCTTTATCGTTGTGGGACTAACCAGTATATTAACCGGGTGATGGGTGCCTCCCTCACCGATGTGGGACTATCCGTTAACACTCCCTCTCACGCAGAGCACGTATGACAAGGATCCTCCCTTGCGGAGCATGTGTGGCAAGGCATGATCGGTGGGGAGCATCCGGAGCAGGAGCATAAGACGGGCAAACTCTGATACCATGTTAGATACCCTCATACCCCAAAACACGGATCGTAAGGGGAGATCCACATAGGGTATATAAAGCGGGTGTTAGATGCCACCTTTATCGATGTGGGACTAACCAGTGGACTTCCTCAACAATAACGAAGGTCTTCTGCTACGAAAATCCGTAGCCAGTGAGACATCGTTTTTAGAGATCAGTCACAACAGTCTGGTGTCGTCATTGGAGTGCTCGCCCTCCAGCATATCGAAATCTGCGTTCCGCACGAGCAGATCTGACTCACTGGTCGTGCTACCTCAAATATAGGAAGTTGGGATGGACATTGCTTACAATGTTCGAATATACTTTAAAACATAAACTTACACAGTCCCGGAGTTTCGTCAACCCCTGCAAAGAGCTTTGCTAGAGACCAAAATCTGAAATTTTAGGGTTCATATCCCCATCTAGCAAGATGTTACTTGCCTTCAGATCCCGATGAATAATCTTGAGTTGAGTTGAGTCCTCCGACTGGATCTATTTTTCACAAAATAAAACTGGGTCAGCTTAGTAGAGGCCATATGATCAGCAGGCATTTGCAAACACCATATTTCACATAACAATAAATTAGTTAATTGTTCTGACAATTTTGTTGGGTTAGTTCCACATTGGTAACAGTGTGTAGGATATATGGTGGCTTAATATACCTACCTTGGACCTCCCCTTACAAGACGCTTTTGTGAGGAGGCGGCGGGTATCCAGGGGTCAAGGGGACCCAAGGATGCATGGTATCAGACCCTAGGTTATCCCATGTCCATGCCACAGTGTCATGCCATCATTAAGTCCACAAGCAAGAGAGGGAATTCTGTGAGGGCCCCAAGGAGAGGTGTCCCAAGTTATGTGGGGGAAAATCTTCGTGCCGACCCGAAGACTCTCGCAGCACCAGTCAATTGAAGGTATTGACGTGGAAGATCGTTGGTCGATCTATTGATTGAAGTTGAAGCCTTTTGATATGCTAATAGAAAGAGATGCAATCAGAGAGTTTGACACAAGAGATGTGATCTCGGAGTTCAGCCGAAGCCTACGTCTCCGTGCTATAGGGAGCAACCCGAATTCACTAACACTTCACTTGGAGTGACCTCGACAGGCCGAGTGTCACTGAAATCTCTTTAACCTCTTCAAGGATAAGAAGAGAAAGATAAAGAGTTAGAAATTTCTAGGTTCTGGTTTCTGAAAATAGATATCAAATGATGATGGCACTGATTTTCTCTCTGGATTTGAAATTGGTTCTGAGTTTCGATCCCTTCTCCTCCTAAAGGCTCTGCTATTTATAGGATTCTCTGGTGGTAAATGGCGGTCTGTGCTGCAGCATCTGGGGATCCTCCAGGTAAAGCTGGCGGCCCTCACTACCGTCTTCTGGGGGATTCCACAGGCTCGTAGGTTTACCAGGCAGGGCCGGTGGGTCCCGCGGTGGTCCTCGTGGGCCCACCAGGCAGGGCCGGAGGGTCCTGCGGTGGTCTTCATGGGCCCACCAGGCAGGGCCGGTGGGTCCTGCGGTAGTCCTCGTGGGCCCACCAGGCAGGGCCGGTGGGTCCCGCGGTGGTCCTCGTGGTCCCACCAGGCAGGGCCGGTGGGTCCCGCGGTGGTCTTCGTGGGCCCACCAGGCAGGGCCGGTGGGTCCCGTGGTAGTCTTCATGGGCCCACCAGGCAGGGCTGGTGGGTCCCGTGGTAGTTGGTAAACTTCTGCCAAAATTTGCACCCACAAGTTACAAGAGCCCCCATTACCACTCTGTGAGAGGGGGAGATGTGGTTTAGTCCCACATTGACAACGGGGTGGATGGTGGTGGCTTAATATACCTACCTTGAACCTTCCCTTACAAGACAGTTTTGTGAGGAGGTGGCGGGTATCCAAGGGTCATGGGGACCCAAGGATGCATGGTATCAGACCCTAGGTTATCCCATGTCCATGCCACAGTGTCATGCCGTCATTAAGTCCACAAGCAAGAGAGGGAATTCTGTGAGGGCCCCAAGAAGAGGTGTCCCAAGTTACAAGAGCCCCCATTACCACTCTGTGGGAGGGGGAGATGCGGTTTAGTCCCACATTGACAACGGGTGGATGGTGGTGGCTTAATATACCCGTATTGGGCCTCCCTTTACAAGACAGTTTTACGAGGAAGCAGGTATACAAGGTGGATTGTAACAAGTAACGCCACATAATTTCGGAGAATTTATTTTAATGTTTAATAAGTGGCAAATACCTTTTTACCCTAATGTCTGTTTTGCAAGATTTATGGGAAACATTAATTTAAAAAATTATAATCAGTAAAGAATGTCATCATATGTGATGAATTTTTTCTTCTTCGTGAGCTCTACATGTGGACTATTCACACATGTTGATCAGAGATGTGGGTTGTAAATGTTGGGTTTGGCAGCCCATGAGGCTCGGCCCAAAGTAAACCCGGTCCATTAAGGTTTGCTTGGTGCTGAAGCAAAGGCAATGGGCGTTGGATTGGGTTGGCCATAGGGTTTGGATGAGGTTTTGGAGGGATAGAGCTGCACTTCACGTGAAGTCAATCCCGTATGCGAATGGGACTTCCATATACACACGCTTTCCTTTATCACTTGCTATAAAAGGAGGTGTGACCTCTTGTACCAACATCTGAACGGCTGATGGCTCATCCTCTTAGGGCTTCGGGAAGAACCCTAGGCACGGAGGAGAGGAGGAGCAGTGGCAGAGCCATAATTCACTTTAGTGGGGGCAACTTTTGCTTAGTTCTAAATGTTCTATCCAATTTCCACCAACAAAAGAGAGATATTAGAAGGGTTTCAGGAATCGGACCTTTAGGCGTTCGGCGTTCGGCGTTCGGGGGGGGGGGGGGGGGGGCTCTGCCAGGCAAAGTGGAAGGATCACACCTGTACGTTGGCAGGTGGTCCGCCGTCACCGCCTCTTCGGCCGCGGGTTTCGAGCAGAGCCTGGATCCGCTGAACAAGGTCGTCACAAGAGGATCCAATCAATTGATCAACTGATGAACCCCCGATGGCAGATGGCCGCCGTGCCATGCAAGTGTTCAACAGTGCAAGGCTACCGCATGATGCAACTCGCAACTAATTTGTGGGATGAACTGACAAAGTGATGAAGATGAATCGTTTTTTTTTAGGTAGATTACACATAGACCCCCTATAGGTTGATCGATTATCACCTACACACCCTCATGTTTAAAACCCTACAAATGTCCCCCTATAATTTGAAAAACCATACACATAGAACCCTCTGGAGGGGGTGCAAGTGATGTGCTTTTCAAACTGTAGGGGTGTATATGTATGGTTTTAAACAAGAGGCGGTGTAAGTGATAATCGGTTAAACTACAGGGGGTCAATGTGTAATTTACCTTTTTTTTTAGAAATCGGATCTCAAACTCTGGTTTTAGGTCTTAGTGGGGGACACCAAGAGGTTGGGTGACACGTGTCTCAAAAGGGGGCTTTAGATATCAATCCTAAGTTTTTTTAGGAATCGGATCTCAGCCTTTGGTTTTAGGTTTTAGTGAGGGACACCAAGACGTTGGGTGACGTGTGTCTCTAAGGGGGCTCTCAAATATCAATCTGGATTTTTTTTCCCCCAAAATTTTAGTGGGGGCAATTGCCCCCATTGGCCTTAGTTGTCTCCGCCACTACAGAGGAGGCTAACTGCCAGGTGGTGCTCAGGGGGAGGTTGCAGGTTCATGCATCTCCCCCCCTAGATGTTCTCTACTGCAAACGAAGTCGGCAAAGGGCGCCACTGCGGGAACCCAGTGCGAAGGGCAAGCAGACAGGAGAAGGCATCAGGGCCGGTGCCTAGGGCGCCTGTGTGGGTGCCCAGGGTGGAAGTGCTGCTGGGAGTCCCGGGGAAGGCATGATTTAGTGCTCTTTCTCTCTGGGTTGTTCGGGTCTCCGGAGGAGACATCGAGAGGGAAGTTGCGGTTGAGCACCTCCTTCCTCGGGGAGGTTCGAGACACCAAGGACGTGGCCGGAAGGAGGGTGCGATCTAGGCACCTCCTTCCCGACTCGACAGGTGGCACGGACACAAGCAGGTTCCGGATCGAGGGAGAGCACCTCGATGGCACAAGGAGTTGCTGACGGCATTGTGTTTAGCTGTCGACGAGAGGACTAATGTGAAATGCCGACGATGGACAGGTGGAGGTGCTGACGGGCACTGGTGCGGATCGTCGACGGGCGATGTGGGCTTTGACAGGCACGGTGGCGGCAAGCATGGGTCACGGGCACCATTGTGGTCTAGAAGGATGCGGAGGCTATCGACGGATGGTGGACTAAAGGTGACGACAGTCGTGGTGGCGGCGTACTCAGCCGCGGGCACACCTGTGGTACAACAAGATGCGAAATACAAGGTTTGAGCATTGGCCGACAATCAACAGGTTAGGAGCGATGGGCGCAGGCAGTGTTACAGAGCGAAGTAAGTGCCGTGGTTTACGCCAGGGTCGTCGACGAGTCATGGACAAGAGCGCATAGGCTTGATGATGATCTACCGATCGGAGCGCCGAGCGTGGTGTACAGTCACCGGAAGAAAAGTTGTTATCCGTGGTAAAACCCGCTTGCCAATAGGTAAATCACACTAAAGAAATCATGTTTGGCTATGAGACTGCGGTCCCCATCTCGCATGTTTATTTCCGCAATCAACAGCAAGTAATTACGGTTTTCATATAGGGTGTTTTGGTCATTTTCTATAAAAAGTTATTGATGTTTGGTCAATCTTCCAAAATATGAAAAAAAAACTATTTTTGAATTCTTCCCGTCACAAGAATTTCAACGAGTATTTTTGTGAATTTTCTGATAATAGATAAAAAAAAAAGGCAATTGCCAAAGTATATGACATTTTACGACCCGAATTTGGTTCTTCTTCGACCCGACCCTTTTTAGTTAGGAAACCCAATGCATTAGGATTTCCAATTGTGTTTAGGAGGGACTCCTATTCATCCCTTGGAGATGTATCAAGTGATTTTGAGGCACCCTTATTTGGAATAGGATTAGGATTTTTTCTTTTTATATATAGGTGTCAACTTCTCCCATGTCTTCACTCTCTATTTCGTACAACCGAACCCTCCCCCCCTCCGATCCCCTCACGTCACAGTCGCATGTTGAGCCTCTCTCCTCCCTCCAATCTCTCTCTCTCTCTCTCTCTCTCTCTCTCTCTCTCTCTCTCTCTCTCTCTCTCTCTCTCTCTCTCTCCATCTCTATCTACATGTCTATCTATTGCTCTCTCTCTCTCTCTCTCTCTCTCTCTCTCTCTCTCTCTCTCTCTCTCTCTCTCTCTCTCCCCTCGATCTCGATCTCTCTCCGATCTCTCTCTCCACTCTCTTCTCATCTCTAATTCTCTCCCTATCTTTGATTTTCACTTTCTCTAAAATTTTCTCTCTAAATCTCTCCCTCTAGATTTATTCTTTCTTTCTGTATAACTTTATTATATTTTCTTATAGACTTACGGATGTTTCGATTTTGATTGATGCAGTACCCTGGTCCGGATGTAGTTGCGAGCTATTAATGCAAACCAAGTCCCCTCGTGGTGGTATTTGACTTCTGTTCAGGTGATACTACTTGGATTATTATCATTTTCTTGTCTATAATATAGTATATTTTTCCTATTCGAATTAAGTATACAACATCATCTATGAAATTTGAACATGTGGATTAAATATTCTTAAGTCAAGCATGAAAGAAAATAATGTTTTTAATATGTAGTTTCCGACTTATATTGCTTATATAGTTGTGAGGTTCAATAGTGGTATTTGATTGAGTTATGTACTATGGCATACCAGAAGAGAAGTGGACAGGAAAGGAGATATATTTGGCGCACCTAAGGGTATTTGGTTGTACATATTAGTCCATGTGGATTCTGCAAAATGAAATAACCTATACGCCAAATCTAGAACGTTCATAATCATTAAATATGGAAGTCATGAGTTTGGTTATCGTTTTTGGGATCCAGTGAACAGGAAAATCATAAGGAGTAACAATGTGAAATTCAAAGAAGGGATAATGCACAAGGAGAGCTTAGAGCTTGATGAAAATCTTGAAAGCCCATAGTATGTGGAGGCTCAGAAGTGACACAATCACACAAGTATAAATAGCCGGATCCTCCAAGAGTACATGCTTCAACGACTAGATGGGGAAGACGAAGGGTACAAAGAAGGTTCAGGGGTAAAAACGCTAGTTGAAGTGGTTTGTTTTATTCAGGGGTAAAACGATCAGCTGAAGCACCAAGTTTGATGAGTCATTGTTTCATCATGAGCGGGTATAACGGCCGCGTGGTGGTGCTGTCAACTTTGGGGTGCGGAAGGGGGGGGGGGGGGGGGGGGGTGAATTTCATTATGAAAATGTTAGGGTTCTTTTACTTAAACCATAAATGGATAGGGTTTTTTTTTTCAGAATAACCCTTTTGTTTTCCTTTGAAGAGTACAAACGGGGGTGTTTGGCATGAGGAACTATTGTTCCGCTTAATCCCCAACCTAAAGAGGGTATTTTCATCAATTACTATTTCTAGTGTAATTTGATGGATCAACGCTCCAGTTAGCATAGAAACGCACTGAGTGATTTTCTATTATCGTTTCCAAATCCCAAGTCCTTCATTCCACCGAAACAAATATTATATGTTAGTTTTAAATTTCAAACTGGGAATAGAAACGGACGGTTCCAGAATGATGCCAAACACCCCCTAGAGCGGTCCAATAAGTTCGAACGCACAAAAGAGACAGCGGTATGAAGCCTGCGAGCACAAAGTTTTTTTTTATATGCTACACGATGTAAGATACTAGTGCATGCCTATGCTTGTCGGCACTGCAGCGGGCCGCCTTCGGCGGCAACACACCTGTCAGCATTGCAGCGGGCCGCTTTCGGCAGTAACACACCTAAACGCCTTCGGCAATAAAACACATTCGACGACAACACCGGCATTCATAGGAACACCCATTTCCTCACCCGTGCCAATTGGCACGAAGCGGGCTCCTTCGATGCGACCAACTCCCCCTCCCCCTATAATCGATCAATCACAGCTGTCTCTGTTCGAACGGATTCCTCGATATCGGTCCGATAGTTTGCGGCAGCCGAAATTTCAGCAGGCGAGTTTATAGCCGTTGATGCGAACAATGATCACGGGATGAACGGTCAGGTCTAGCACAGTTTCAATGGACCGAGATTATAGGGGTTTAGTGCAGTTTAAATGGGTTGGAATTTGAAACCAAGGAGAAATCGTGCGTTTATTTTTGAACAAATGGTTAGATCTATTCGATTCATTTTTGTCCAGTCAGTTGTTTTATTCCGTTTTGTGTAGTAAGCACAAAACCGACGTCACTTGTTGTATAGATATCCAGGATTCGATCATGCAACATCCCGGAGAGGGAAACAGGCAGGTTAACCGCTGTGATGCAACCGCCGTTGTAGTCAATTGCATTGTTGGTCATTGGACTCTCGTGCCAAACTTTTCAATAGAAGGGAACTAACAATTCAATGCTGCTGCAAAACCCTACCAAGTCGCCCCCTAAGGGACTATTCACACATAACATCTAGAAGACGCACAAACCGGTCAAAGCCACCAAATATGCACCGGACCCAGCAGCTGTCAACAGGTCAGACTACTTCAAACCTGGACTCTCCTCCCTGGCTTAAATAGGCCAATGCCCACCAAAGGAACCCACCCTCACCCCTCTCCCCTCTCCCCTCTCCCCTCTCCCCTCTCCCCCTCCCTTTCTTTGAAGCATGAACACCTTCGGATCGACCCTTCTCCCCCTGCTCGCATTCACTACTCTCCTCCTCCATCCGGTCACCGGCGTCGACCCTCTTGCCACCACGTGTTCGACCTCAAACAACTACACCGCCGACGATCCCTTCGGCCGCAGCTTGACCCAGCTCATGTTTCTACTCGCCGCCCAATCCCCGAAAGTCGGCTTCGGGCTAGGTTCGGTCGGCAATGGAGGAAACCGAGTGAACGGCCTCGCCCTCTGCCGCGGCGACGTCACGAGCTCGGCGTGCACGGCTTGCATCCGCACCGCGGACGCTCGGCTACGCGAGCTCTGTCCGATGAAGAAGGAGGCGATCATATGGTTCGATAACTGCGAGTTGCGCTACTCGGACGCTGAGTTCTTCGGAGAGATCGATAGGGTCGACAGGTTCTACATATGTAACACCCAGAATGCGAAGGACCCGTCGGAATTAAGCGGGAAGGTCGCCGAGCTGATGAATCAGCTGACGAAGAAGGCTTATCTGACGCCATTGCTGTTTGCCACCGGAAAGATCGAGATCGGAGCGTCGGAGAGGCTGTATGGTTTGGCTCAATGCACGAGAGACCTTTCTGGTGGGGATTGCAAGAAGTGCCTTGAGGCCGCCATTGGCGACCTTCCAAGCCGCTGTGACGGGAAACAAGGAGGAAGAGTGGTTGGTGGGAGTTGTAACATAAGATATGAGCTGTATCCTTTCTTTGATGCCTAGGATGTTTGGCTGTTTATTTTTTTATAAAGATTAGGTGATTCGTTTTGTGTCTCTCTTCGTGGCCGTAAAGGGTTGATGCATACAAGTTCTTACACGTTTCAAGAATTAAAAGCATGCGAAGGATTTTTAAATGGAAATCCCTGCGGGAAAAATCACCCCCGGCAAGCTAGGTGGGAGACCCCCTCCCCCTTCGCTATATTGCCCATGGTTTGAACCATATTTTTGGTTCGGACATAACTCTCTCATTCGGACTCCAAATTCGATGAAACTAATGTCGTTTCGACGCTACTCTCGAGCCCTACCTGTTGGTATATTAAGTTTGGTTCATTAGAACACATGTTAGACATGTAATTCTTCATGGAACATATGGTTAATATTCATCTCAGATCGAATTCCAAAACTTAACTAACCAAATCTTTTAAGGCTTCCAAAATTTTAATAGAACCCTATCCAACCCTCAGTACCTCTCCTCTAAGTTCTCTCTCTCATTCCCTCTTTAATTACTCTTTCTCTCTATTAACCGAAATCTCTCTCTCCCTCTCTCTCTTCTCTCTCATTCCTCTCTCTCTCTCTCTCTCTCTCTCTCTCTCTCTCTCTCTCTCTCTCTCTCTCTCTCTCTCTCTCTCTCTCTCTCTCTCTCTCTCTCTCTCTCTCTCTCTCTCTTTCTTTATCTCTCTAAAAGTGCTCTCTAAATTTTTCTCTCCCTAGTTTTTCTCTCCAGAAATCTCTCTTCCGGATTCCTTCTCTAATGTAATTGCTTTAAAATCTAATTTCATGGAGACTAATTAGAAGTCCTTTTCTATGTGTTAGGAACCGATTCAGATTTGCACGCAGGGAGCTATCAACCCTAATCTAGCAATGTGGTGGAATTAATCTTCATGCCAAATGACAGGATTTGGCCTTAGAACATTTTTATTGTAGGTTTCATTATAAAATTATATATGTTGTATCATTAGATATGATAGGGGTAATAATAAATAAATAAACGTGCGTGAGTTACTCCCTAGATTCGGCTTATTGTTCTAGTTTGAAATTGTTTATCCTTCTAGTTTCGTTTATTACTCTCTTGATATGATCTTAGTCGAAGACTTGTTTATGGCTTTGTCAAATATAACATTGTTATCATGTTAAGCTTTGTAATTCTCGGCCCCAAATGGGTCGGTGTAGAACTTTATTGGGCAATTAATGCATGTGGGGAATTGTGGACATAACCACTTGATGCGCACATTAAGTCACTTAACAATTATGAAACATAAATAATTAAGCACAAAAGGGGTTGACCAATATCTTGAGGATCACGTCGTGTTCTCTCAAAGTGAGCTGAATGGGGGCCGTTGTACATATCTTAGGATATGGGCACAGCCGCCTGTGGAATCTATTCCTCTGTGGAATTTATTCCTGAAGTTAAGCAAGATGGGCATGAAAGCTCCACCATGAAAGACGGAGAAATCTATTCGAACCAAATATGGATGTGATTTTTCTTTTTCTTTTTCTTCTTCTTCTTCTTCTTCTTCTCTCTCTCTCTCTCTCTCTTACCTCCTCTTCCGATGTATCGGTTGGCGGGTTCCCCACCTATTTATTTAGGGGAACAACATCGATAAGTTCACAAAATTTTGAATAATCAAATTATATTAATAATTACATATTATAGTAATAATAATTATTGCAGAGCTACTTAAGTTAGTTTAGTTTTATAAGATAGATCTAGGAGTGAAACTAGGATGAGTTCGGTTCTTGGGCAGCTAGGGTTTCCCTTACACCCTTCTTCCCTATCCCCGACGGCTAGGGTTTCCCCTCCCCCACCCCCTTCTTCCCTCTCCTCGGTGGCTAGGCCTTTCTCTCCCTCTCCACTACAAGAAATAGGTTCTTTACCGACTGACATTTTCATTTCTGTCGGTAATAATATACTTTTTACCGACGGTGACAATAATTTCCGTCGGTATTATAACTTTGATTTTTTTAATTTTTTTTGCATATTTATTACCGACGGTTATATATAATCCGTCGGTACAATGTTTTATACCGACGGAACATATATTTCCATCGGTACAATGAGTTTATACCGACAGAAAAATAATGTCTGTCGGTATAAAGTCACGACGTTACTTTATACCGACGGACATATTTCCGTCGGTAAAAAGTATCACTTTTTACCGACAGACATTTAATTTCCGTCGGCATAATGGCTTTATACCGATGGACAAATAACTTCTGTCAATAATAAATCATGACGAAACTCAGGGTAAAAATCGGGTCTCTGGAAAAAATAAAACCCTGAGTTTCGTTGTGACATTTTACCGACGGACGTTATTTGTCCGTCGGTATAAAGCCATTATGCCGACGGAAATTACATGTCCGTCGGTAGAAAGGTCACGACGAAACTCAGGGTAAAAACCGAGTCTCTAGAAAAAATGGAACCCTGAGTTTTGTCGTGACATTTTACCGACAGAAGTTATTTTTCCGTCGGTATAAAGTCATTATGCCGACATAAATTAAATGTCCGTCGGTAAAAAGGTCACGACGAAACTCAGGGTAAAAACCGAGTCTCTGGAAAAAATAGAACCCTGAGTTTCATCATTGCTTTTTACCGACGGATATTATTGTGCCGTCGGTAAAAAGGTCATTTGTACCGACGGAATTAAAAAGTTCCATCGGTAATTAAAAACCCTGCGATATATCACTTTTCAGTGATCCCCTTCTGTTCAGTTTCGATCTAAACCTCTCCCCGCCCCCCCTCCCTCTCTCTCTCTAAATCTCCCCCCCTCCCCGGCCTCCCCCCCTCCCCGGCCTCCCTCGCGTCCCTCCGGCCGATCGATCGACCGGCGGCGAGCTCCTCCTCCTCCTCGTGGGCTCCGGTGAGATCCTCCTCCTCCTCCTCCCCCCGGTGAGCTCCTCCTCCTCCTCCTCCCTCTCTCCCCAAACTAAATGATGATGTGTGGGTGATCATTGATGTGTGGGTGATCATTGATGAATTCATCAATAGATTCAAGAAGTTTTGGATAATTCTAAATGATGATGTGTGGGTGATCATTGATGAATTCTTTAAATCCTAAGTGTTTGTTGACAAGGGACCTAATTTAATTTTTTTTTAGCAATAATATACCTTGATTATATGTTTCACAAAAGGTTCATGGGAAGAGCAATGTTTTTTACATGTCAATCATCATCTTGGTGCACCAAGGATAACCTGATTGAATCCTACTGTAGGCTACATCAAAATCAGGATTTACTAACGCTGCTAATTATTATAAAAATGTTTAGTAATACAAAAAAACCGTTAGGAATATAGCATTATAAATATTTGTAACACTTTTTTCTAACAACTGTTTCAAATTTTCTGTTTTGGTGTATGACTTGATCACGCTCGAATTGGCTCTAGTATGGTTTGGTTTGGTTTGGTTTGGTTGGGTCTGGTTTGGTCGGAACGAGCGATTCAATTTGATCCAAGTTCAAGCCGATCATCTTGGTTAGGACCTAGCTCGGGTGCACTTTAGTGAGTTTGAACCCAAAAGGATGCTATCAAGGGTTGTTGGTTGAGCCAAGCAACTCTGGATATGTCCCAAACGCATATGGCTAATTGGGTTTGTACGTAAGTGGTCTTAATTAAGCTATAGACGACTCATGAGCATAGTTAAGTAGCTCGATAGTCAGGTCATGGTCACAGGGACTGCCTAGCTAGATGTTAGATAACTATCTTACCCAAAAGCTTAAGATGGTTACGTGATATCAGAGTTTTGATTTCTGCGAGATCCTAGGTTCAAATTATGTTGCCTCCATTTGTTAATTTTAGTATTACCCCATCTATTTAATTCTCCACCTACCCGGGAACCGAAACCGAATTTGTGCGGAGTCTTATAACATTGTTTGAAATTACTTCAGGTGTTGTATAGCTTGATAGACGAAGATGTCTTCGATTGATAAGAGTTGGATGCGTAATTCGAATCGCATGAGCCAAGAGTACAGAGAAGGAGTCAGGAAATTTCTGGATTTTGCATTTGAGCGTCTTGCACCGCTTGATAGAAAAATTGTGTGTCCCTGTATAGACTGCGGAAGGGTGACTAGGAAGGTTCGAGAGAAATGTGAGGTTGATCTGGTAATGCGTGGCATTGACATTAGCTATACCCATTGGTTCTCGCACGGTGAGGAGCTAAATGCAGTCCCCATGGTAGCTCATGGTGAAACTTCAAACACAGTGATCGCTGATGATAACATTAATACAGACGATGACGATGACATGTAGGGTATGATACATGATTTGCAAGGTGGAATAGGCACGGAAACACCGTCAGGTGATCAGCCCAATATTGAAGCGACAAGTTCTACAGATTGCTTAAAGATGCCGAACAACCTCTATACCCAGGGTGTGAGAAGTTTTCAAAACTCTCTTTCACTGTAAAGCTTCTTCATTTGAAGTGCCTCAATGGTTGGAGTAATAAGTCATTTAATATGTTGGTAGAGTTGCTGAAAGAGACTTTTCCTATGGGTGAGACAGTACCGAAATCATTCTACGAGGCGAAGAAGACAATTAAAGATCTCAGTCTGGGTTATGAGAAAATTGATGCATGCGTGAACGATTGCATGTTGTACCGGAAAGAGTACGAACATGCACGGTCATGCCACATATGCAGAGCAACGAGATATAAAGAGACGGATGCCGAGTCTAGTACCAATCGAAGGAAGAAAAATGTATCTGCAAAGGTTCTCCTATACTTCCCGCTTAGGGACAGGCTTCAGAGGTTGTTTATATCATCGAAGACTGGTGTGCACATGAGGTGGCATGCACGAGAACGTACAGATGACGGGATTATGAGACATCCGACCGACTCTCTGACATGGAAAGATTTTGATCATACCTATCCTGAATTCGCATGTGAAGTTCGCAACGTCAGGTTAGGGCTTGCTAGCGATGGCTTCAATCCCTTTGGGAATATGAGTGTGTCGTACAGCATTTGGCTAGTTGTCCTAGTTCCATACAATTTACCTCCCTGGATGTGCTTAAAAAAGCCATACACAATGCTCTCCTTGCTCATTCCCGGACCCAAGTCGCCTGGTAATGATATTGACATTTACTTGCAGCCGTTGATTGAGGAGTTGAACGAGTTATGGGAAGTTGGGGCCGATACGTATGATGCCTTGTTGCGCTAGAATTTTCGGATGCATGCGGCACTTCTATGGACGATCAACGATTTTCCTGCATATGCCAACTTATCCGGATGGAGTACTAAAGGAAAATTGGCATACCCTACATGCAATAAAGAGACAGATTCATTACGGTTAAAGAACGGAGGTAAGTTCTATTATATAGGCCATCGAAGATTCATTGTTGATGGTCATAAGTGGAGGAAGAACAAAAGAGCGTTCAATGGCAAGAAGGAACTTACAAAGGCCCCAGAGCAGCTTTCGGGGGTAGAAGTCTTGTGCGAATTGGATCAGCTTGATGCCGTGGCACTTGGGAAAGGTAAAAAGAAGAGAACGTATGGAGATTCTACGCGTGAGCATAACTGGAAGAAGAAGAGTATTTTCTTTGAACTATCGTACTGGAGCAGCCTACTCTTGCGGCATAACTTGGATGTCATGCATATCGAGAAAAATGTGTGTGAAAATATTATAGGAACACTGCTGAATCTCGACGGTAAAACGAAGGATAATCTTAAATCTCGTCTCGATCTTAAGGAGTTGGGCATCCGAAAATCACGTCATCCCTAAGAGATTGGGGATAAGTATGTGTTGCCAGTTGCATGCTACACCATGAGCTCACAGCAAAAGGCAGTCTTATGTGCATTCCTACGGTCTGTGAAAAGGTCAGATGGTTATTCTTCGAATATCACACGATGCGTGCAAGAGAACGACCGGAAGTTGTCTGGATTAAAGAGCCACGATTGTCATGTTCTTATGCAGCGATTGCTATCTCTTGCTATACGTGGGAATTTAACCGAACAGGTGTCCGGTCCGTCAATTGAGCTCAACACTTTTTTCAGACAGTTATGCTCGAAGGTACTTAGAGTGGACCAACTTGATCAGATGGAGAGGGATATTGCGATCACATTGTGCAAGCTAGAGATGACATTTCCACCTTCCTTCTTTGATGTCATGGTGCATTTGACCGTTCACTTGGCAAATAAGGCCAAACTCGGTGGCCCAGTTTATTACCGCTGGATGTATTTTATCGAGAGGTAATCGTCTCGTCTCATTCGCACAATGTATTTGATCGTTCTTGATATATTTATCCAAATATTTTTTTCTCAAATTAGGTACTTGCGAACATTGAAATCATATGTTCGTAATAAAAGTCGTCCGGAGGGATCAATTGCTGAAGGATACCTAGTAGAAGAATGTCTAACATTCTGCTCAAGATACCTACATGGTATAGACACGCGATTCAATCAACTTGAGCGGAACTATGACGGTGGTCCAATAGACTTCGATGGGGGTCTGTCTATATTTGTCGAAATGGGTAGACCTGTAGGAGGAGGCAAAACCCGTCGATTGTCTGTAGATGAGATTCAACAGGCACATATGTATGTGTTGTGCCAATGTGATGAAGTGTGGTCATTCATTGAGTAAGTATTTTACGATCATTTACTCATTCTTTCAGTCCATTCATGAAGTATATATGCTAATTATAATCTAATTCATAACCTGTAAAATAGAAAGCATAAAGCCATTATTAATAATCAGGGTACTCGAAATGCTCCCCAAATTCATGATCGTGAATTCCTATCGTGGTTCGAGAAACACGTAAGTATTCACATCATTACTGAATTTTATTAACATCCATTACCGAACAATAATTATATGTTCATATCATGAATGTCATGTGGTTATTATAGGCACAAGAGCTGCACGACAATCACGATCCGCTGATGAATGAGGATCTATGTCGCTTATCTTATAGTCCTTTGCAAGACGCAATATCGTACGATGGTTATATCATGAACGGTTATAGATTTCGGATGAAAGATAGTGAAAAATCACGAATAACCCAAAATAGTGGGGTTGTCGTCAACGGTGAGCAAGAAGAATTAGAAAATATCGACTTTTACAGCGTCCTCAATGAGATTCTCGAGATTAAATTCCTTGGCCAAAATCGGATCGTATTATTCAAATGCGATTGGTATGATGTTAATAATCGTGGGACTGGTTATAATGTCGACAAATACGGTTTTATCAGCATCAACACTGGCAAGAGATTGAATACCCAATATCAAGATCCATTCATTCTTGTCTCTCAAGCGGAACAGATATTTTATGCACCGGATAATACCTCTCTAGGTTGGCAAATTGTAGTCAGGTCACCACCCAGAGATTTTTATGACATGGGAGACAAGGATGCGGGGGTCGTCGATGATGATTTGGATGCATACCAGAATAATAAGATAATCATTGTCGACGCAGTGCACGACGAAAATAAAGATGTCGACAATATAAACTGGACAGCGAATGCAGATCAAATGATAGAAGAGGGATGCGATGAGAGTGACAGAGATGAGACAGAAAATGACTAGACCGTATGTAAATCAAATTGTTTCATATCTAAATCAAATTATTTCATATATAAATCATATTGTTTTATATGTATATCATATTAATTTATACTGTTTCATATGTAAATCAAACTGTTTCATATGTAAATCATACCGTTTTATATGTAAATCAAACTGTTTCATATTGTTTCATAAATCATATTGTTTCATATGTAAATCAAACTGTTTCATATTGTTTCATATGTAAATCTTACTGTTTCATATGTAAATTAAACTGCTTCAGATGGCATCACGGTCGAGGGTTCGAAGAGGCAGGGGTGGGGTAGCTCGGATCGCTCCGGCTGCCACCCCAGGGTCCGAGGCCGAGCCGTCCGGATCTGGTAGTGTTGTTCCTCTCTCCACACCAGCTCCTGATGTGGTCGCAGCCTCCGAAGCTTCGAGCAGTGCTCAACACTCGGCTACAGCGTCTACTCCCACAGGTAATGTTTAGATCTAAAGTTTTATACATGTTGTAAATACTTCTTCAGTACTGATGTTTATTTTATTTGTAGGGTCGAGGATCACCAGGCACGTAAGCGACCGGGGCGTGACGACGGCCCGGCGCTTGTCGACCTTACGCGAGCCGCTTTCCCTACAGTGGAGCGGCAGGACCTTTGTGGGCGAGCACGCTTCTGACGCCGCCACATGGGTCGGTATTATAGTACGGGAGGAGAGGAATGCCCCGATTGTGGGGTTAAGGGGGTGGAAGAACATTGATGCATCCTATAAGGAGAGGATGTATCAGCAGTTTTTGGTACGTTAGTTTCATTAAAGCATTTTAGAATAATATCGTACTTCTTTATAATTTGATTTGATAAAATGACTTGTTTCTAAATTGATTTTATAGGAGAAATTTAAATGGAAGAACATGGAAACCGACATCCATCGGGAGGACTTGTGGAAGATAATGGGTGAGTGGTACAGGGATTGCCATCACGAGCTCTACCAGCTCTACGGTTACTTGGTCGGCCAGCCGACTGAGGAGGTACAGGCTGCGGCCGGGACGAGAGACGCGCCACCGCTACACGTTCTATAGTTTTTGGTTGCTCACTGGGCCACCCCTCACTTTCAGGTATAATTATAATTTTGTTGATTCGTACTTGTTTTAATATTATACTAAAAATTTGTATTGATGTTTCAAAATTTAATCGATTGACATAGGCGAGTTCACGTAAAGGCAAGCAGAATAGAAGTGCCTCGACGACACCTGCTCCAGTGAAGGGGAGGACCTCCATACCCCAGCTTGCCTAGCAGCTGGTAAATGATACAAACATTGTTATTATTTAAAGCTCTATACATGTTATATTAACTCATCTATTTATTTTATATGTCCAACAGACACAGTCCTTGGGCCACAAGCATAATCGGATTGATCTTTTTGAGGCCTTTAGGAGGTGGCGTACCGATGGGGCATTTCTGGATGATAGGGTTGCCTCGCAAGTGGTAAGTAATTAAATTACTATTAATATATTCTTATACGTATGCCATAAAATATCATTGAATATCATTGGTTGTTTTCATATAGGAGAGGATGCGACTTCTGGTGACCCTGTCGGGCGAGGCCGGCTCCTCCTCCAGCTCAGTATCTGTCGACTCAGCGATGGATACTGTGCTCAGACCTGCCACGCACGGCCGTGTCCTCTGTACGGGCCTTGGAGTCACGCCCTCCTCCTACTTTGGACGAGAGGGTATGCGCTCGAGGGCACGGGACACCCAGACCGGGGCTCTCACTCAGTTGCAGTCTGCGCTAGACACGGAGCGAGAGCCGAGGCAGGCCCTCGAGCAGAGGGTTGAGGCAAAGCGAGAGCAGAGGCAGGCCCTCGAGCAGAGGGTTGTGGCGGAGAAGAAGGCCCTCGATGAGGAAAGAGAAGCTCGTAGGGAACTGGAGCGTCGGCTTAATGACTTCATAAGTCGGTCTAACGGTGGCTCATGCTCATGATCAGGTACTTACTAATCTTTATAATATTAGTAAAAAAATATGAATCTTACTAATTTGAGTTTAGACCATATTATCCCACTTATGATTTTCCAACACTTAGATTCTAAATCGGTGAATTGAAGCGTAAATTGGTCAAATATCCAATTAGAACTCACTCGCAAGTCCGAAATACGGAATAATTTCAAGTTTGAATTATTGGATGCCGATCCGATGACGATCCGATCGAATCCAAACCTATTTCAAATCCGAAACACGTTAACTAATGATTTTCCAACACTTAGACTCTAAATCGGTGAATCGGATCGTAAATTGGTCAAATATCCAATTAGAACTCGCTCGCAAGTCCGAAATACGGAATAATTCCAAGTACGAATTATCGGATGCCGATCCGATGACGATCCGATCTAATCCAAACCTATTTCAAATCCGAAACACGCTAACTTATGATTTTCCAACACTTAGACTCTAAATCGGTGAATCGGATCGTAAATTGGTCAAATATCCAATTAGAACTCGCTCGCAAGTCCGAAGTACGGAATAATTTCAAGTTTGAATTATCGGATGCCGATCCGATGACGATCCGATCGAATCCAAACCTATTTCATATCCGAAACATGCTAACTTATGATTTTCCAACACTTAGACTCTAAATCGGTGAATCGGAGCGTAAATTGTTCAAATATCCTTTAGAACTCGCTCGCAAGTCCAAAATACGGAATAATTCCAAGTACGAATTATCGGATGCCGATTCGATGACGATCCGATCGAATCCAAACCTATTTCAAATCCAAAACACGCTAACTTATGATTTTCCAACACTTAGACTCTAAATTGGTGAATCGGAGCGTAAATTGGTCAAATATCCAATTAGAACTTGCTCGCAAGTCCGAAATACGGAATAATTCTAAGTACAAATTATCGAATGCCGATCCGATGACGATCCGATCGAATCCAAACCTATTTCAAATCCGAAACACGCTAACTTATGATTTTCCAATACTTAGACTCTAAATCGGTGAATCGGATCGTAAATTGGTCAAATATCCAATTAGAACTCGCTCGCAAGTCCGAAATACAGAATAATTCCAAGTTCGAATTATCGGATGCCGATCCAATGACGATCCGATCGAATCCAAACCTATTTCAAATCTGAAACACGCTAACTTATGATTTTCCAACACTTAGACTCTAAATCGGTGAATCGGAGTATAAATTGGTCAAATATTCAATTAGAACTCGCTCGCAAGTCCGAAATATGAAATAATTCCAAGTACGAATTATCGGATGCGGATCCGATGACGATCCGATCGAATCCAAACCTATTTCAAATCCGAAACACGCTAACTTATGATTTTCCAATACTTAGACTCTAAATCGGTGAATCAGATCGTAAATTGGTTAAATATCCAATTAGAACTCGCTCGCAAGTCCGAAATACGGAATAATTCCAAGTTCGAATTATCAGATGCCGATCCGATGACGATCCGATCGAATCTAAACCTATTTCAAATCCGAAACATGCTAACTTATGATTTTCCAACACTTAGACTCTAAATCGGTGAATCGGATCGTAAATTGGTCAAATATCCAATTAGAACTCGCTCGTATGTCTGAAATACGAAATAATTCCAAGTTCGAATTATCGGATGCCGATCCGATGACGATCCGATCGAATCCAAACCTATTTTATATCCGAAACACGCTAACTTATTATTTTCCAACACTTAGACTCTAAATATGTGAATTGGAGCGTAAATTGTTCAAATATCCAATTAGAACTCGCTCGCAAGTCCAAAATACAGAATAATTCCAAGTACGAATTATCGGATGCCGATCCGATGACGATCCGATCGAATCCAAACCTATTTCAAATCCGAAACACGTTAACTTATGATTTTCCAACACTTAGACTTTAAATCGGTGAATCGGATCGTAAATTGGTCAAATATCCAATTAGAACTCGCTCGCAAGTCCGAAATACGGAATAATTCCAAGTTCGAATTATCGAATGCTGATCCGATGACGATCCGATCGAATCCAAACCTATTTCATATCCGAAACACGCTAACTTATGATTTTCCAACACTTAGACTCTAAATCGGTGAATCGGAGCGTAAATTATTCAAATATCCATTTAGAACTCGGTCACAAGTCTGAAATACGGAATAATTCCAAGTACAAATTATCGAATGCCGATCCGATGATGATCCGATCGAATCCAAACCTATTTCAAATCCGAAACACGCTAACTTATGATTTTCCAACACTTAGACTCTAAATCGGTGAATCAGAGCGTAAATTGTTCAAATATCCAATTAGAACTTGCTCATAAGTCCGAAATACGGAATAATTCTAAGTATGAATTATCGGATGCCGATCCGATGATGATCCGATCGAATCCAAACCTATTTCAAATCCGAAACATGCTAATTTATGATTTTCCAACACTTAGACTCTAAATCGGTGAATCGGAGCATAAATTGTTCAAATATCCAATTAGAACTCGCTCGCAAGTCCAAAATACGGAATAATTCCAAGTACGAATTATCGGATGCCGATCCGATGCCGATCTGATCGAATCCAAACCTATTTCAAATCCGAAACACGCTAACTTATGATTTTCCAACACTTAGACTCTAAATCGGTGAATCGGATCGTAAATTGGTCAAATATCCAATTAGAACTCACTCACAAGTCCATAATACGGAATAATTCCAAGTTCGAATTATCGGATGCCGATCCGATCGAATTCAAACCTATTTCAAAGCCGAAACACGCTAACTTATGATTTTTTAACGCTTAGACTCAGTTATAGATATAAACCATTTTTTTAACAAATACATGTTAATTGCAGGAGCAGGGCGGCGTCAGAGGATCGATGAGAGCACCAGCGTTGGTGGCGGGCCGCGTGGGGTGGTTGAGATAGGGCATGCATCAACTCTCAGTTTTGGATTGTGTAAATATTATTTTGTAATATATGGTTATTTTTTGTTCTTGTCTATAATTGTCGGGTATTAATTGTTATAATTATCGGGTATTGTGGTAATATTTGATAATTTGCTGTAATATTTTATCAATTTAGGTAATATTTGATAATTTGCGGTAATATTTGATAAATTATGGTAATATTTGATAAATTGTGGTAATATATTGTGGTATTGTTGTAAATCACAGGAATTAAATAATATTATTTAGGTAAATTTATTTTAAAAAAAACATACTAATTACCGACGAAAATTAAATATTCCGTCGGTAATAAAGTTTTTATTTTTTTTAAATTATTAATAAATTGCCGACAGAAAATATATATCCGTCGGTAATATATATATTATTACCGACAGTAAGATATAGATCAGTCGGTAATATATATATAAATACCGACGATAAATATTATAATTGTCGGTAAAATGCTTATATATTGTCGACGGATAATTAGCTTCCGTCGGCAATAATATATTATATTCATTTTTAATTGTTTAAAGATTACCGACGGCTTTAATATTACCGTCGGTATTAATTATTATTACCGACGATAATATTTAGTCCGTCGCATTTTTTTCCCGACACCTTTTTCCCCGACAGACCAGCGACGGAAATTTCTTCCGTCGCTATAAAATATTACCGACGGAAAATTAATATTACCGACGGATATTATTCATCGGTAATAACTGTTTTTGTTGTAGTGCTCCCTCCTTCCTTCTCAAGATTTCCTCTCTTTCCCGGGAGATTAACTTAGGTTAAACTCGGGGGGGGGGCCTCCCCCGGCCTATGGCTGCTTGATAGCCATGAAGGTGATTGATGGAGATGGTGGGGAGAAGGGTTTCATCCATTCCCCTCCCCCATCACTGTTAGATTATGTGAATCGAGCTTTCTCGAGAGTTACAGCATCGTCAAGAGGATCGACGGCCCGAGACCATGGATCTAGATCTGGATCAGGTCTGATGGGTAGATCTAGATATGGGTCTCAGCTAAATGGCTTTCACCTAACCGAGGATCTGAGCTTGGGGGCAGGGGATGATGATTTCCCACCTCTCCACCGTATGGAGGAGAAGGAAGATCTTCAAGCGCCTTCCAAGACACTAGTAATTCTGGTTGCTCCTGCTCATAAGCCAACTAGAGCTTAGAACGTTGTATGCGGAGGTGCTCCTGCAAATCCGGATCTTTTCTTGGAATTCATCGAACCTGAGGTTGAAGATGGTGTCCGCATCGCGATATGCCCAGCATATGAAGTTCAACAAAATCTAGAGGGTTAGGCTCATAGTTTGATCGGGTAAGTTCTTGGGCAGAAGCCATATTTTCTCAAATTCAAAGATATCATGGATAAAATATGGAAGACTAGACCAGCGTGGGAGCTACTTTCACGTGAGAATGGGCATTATCTATTCAAATTCAATTATGAAGAATATTGCTTGAAGGTGCTCGACGAAGGGCCCTAGTACTTTGAAGGGCACCTCGTGGTGCTAAAGTGATGGCATAGTGGCATGAAATATGAGCGTGCCGTGTTTGAAAAAAAAATTCGTGTGGGTTCGGATGCCAGACTTTCCAGTGGAATGTTGGTCGAGATGCTCCATTAGCAGGGTTGTGAGCGTTGTGGGGAAAACACTATACGTTGATCGGCCAACAGCAACCTGAGGTTGTATATCATTCGCACGTTGCTCTGTCGAGATTGGGGTAGATGACACCCACCCAAATACCGCTCAGGTTCCGGTCAAGAGGCGCATAGTAGATGGGATGGTAGAGACAGTGTCAATCAATCAACCCTTCAGGTATGAATGGCAGCCATCTAAATATGCTTCTTGCAGGGTGTTTGGACATACCACTTCAAATTGCCCAGTCATCGCGCTGACTCTTCCATCGATGCCTTCAGCTAGGACTAAGTGGGTGCCTAAGGCTACTACCTCAATTCCAAAGGATATGAACACAAATAGGACTAGACCAGGTGGGTCTCAATTTTTAGCTCTTGCAGACATAGTGGATACAGAGGCGGGTTCTTCCCAGGTCGTTAACATGGTTGAAATCTCTACGGGAGGTGCCACTGAAGTCATTATGGTAGAGTATCTAGTGGATAGAGACACTAGGACTGGAGTTATCACATCTAGTCTTTCTCTCGAGAGAATTATTGGAGCAGCAGAGACCGATCGTCCCTTAGTTGACGATGATGCCTCGAATTCAGAGGACAACGAAGAAGAGGAGATGGACGAGCCCCCTACCCTAGTGTGCACAAGCCTCAACCAAAACTAGTACGGAGGAATGCAAGACAACTGATCCATATCTTTTGTTGAAAATAATTCGTTGATAGAGGCCCGTAGTAGAAGCAAAGGGTCGGTCCGAAGACCGTGGATGATGTGTGTTACATATCAAAATTTTTATCGAAACGTTCTAAATATGCATGTATGAATCTAGCATGGCAATTATGCAACCCTTTAACGTCGATCTAGAATGAGGAACAATCTAACATGTATGCATGTTCAATCTACACTAAATCTACAAGTTAGAAGTCATACCTCCGTGCGGATTCTTTCATCGTGACAAATTTCTTCTTTTTCGATGGGGAAGGCCTCAAATCTGCTCGATATAGCTTCGATGAAACATCCATAAATTTTGATTTCGAACTCTGATTGGGCTGAAATTTGGACTGCATGTAGAAGACTTCGAGATACAACTTTTGCATCTAGTTTGAGGTCGTTTGGAGTTCTGTAGATTCCACAGGAATAGAAATATTATTGATCTTCTGTATAAAATCTGGACAGCAAAATATTATGGGAGGCGCCTTTTAGTTCACTTGACCTCACACGATGCATGACATCTCATCGATGGATCTCTGTGTGTCTCCATATGACAAGCCTTCTCCATCTATGAAACACCACACGAGAAAGACGACGCAAGGACCAAGGTCGCAAGCGAAGAGAGAGAGAGACGAGAGATGGAGAGAAGAGAGAGGGGCGACTAGGGTTTGCACCATGCATGGTCGGCCTCCTCTTTCTCTACTCTTTTATATGGCCAGCCCCTATAGGATTAGAACTCCTATAACCTAGGGCCGGCCCCTCTTTTCTCTCCCTCTTTGTCTTTATCTTTCCCTAGCTTGTAGGAGTAGGTTTGACCAATTCAAACCCCCCATTATCCCTTTATGGTCGGCCCCTGTAATCGAGGTAACAACCTCCTATAAACAAGGGGGACGGCCTTGACTTGGTCTCCTAATACTTAGGGCCAGCCCCCCTAGTACATGGTGGCGTATGATTTGACCAAAACACCCTTATGTCACTAGTTGGTTGTCCCTTATGTATAAGACCTTGCAAGACACATAATTAAAGTGCACTAGTAATTTCACTATTCACCGGGGTTCCCGTAGGATACCCCTAGTAAAGTCAACTAGTCAACTCGCAATATGTCCTAGTGCATTGCACTCATGTGGCAGAGTCCACTTATGGCAAGGAAAAGCTACATGCATCTCTGTACTAACCTAGGGTTTTTCCTTAGTACACACATGTAGCTACACATCTATCGTGCACTAGTGTGAAGCACACACAGAGCGTAGGTTTGGACTCTCGCTTCTTCTAACTGCATCCTGTGTTTCGAGGAGATGGTTCAAAGATCGTACATAATGTCGATATAGTGGAACCCTCAGGGACCAGGGTTCATGGCTTCCAAATTAGAATCGATCGACACACTATCTAAGTGTACTATCATTCTTTTGAGTCCGAGTTAACTAGCATGGCTACCCAGAGTGCAACACAGGTCGTACTCCAATTCCCTTGGACTTACTATGTTCTCCGTATATCCCTGCTCTCTGCTTAGTAGTTGTAAACTCGATGTCCCTCTACTTGGTGCCATAACGCAACTCGAGCGGTGAAGAACACCGTCAGACTCAAGTGCTCATATGACTCAGTTCCTTCCCGATTGATTGCTTACATTATACCTCCGATTACCTTGCCGAGTAATCGGATCTGGTCAACAGTCTAACTGATGACCACCAGGCCTGAGTTTACCATGATTAGGTTAGACCAAGGAACGCACCTCCTGTTAGGGGTATGGATGGCCTGCAGGAGTGGCATGCTGATGCGAACACCGTGGTTTTGGGTTACGTAACTGGACCCTCACATATTGGTGTGCCAAAGCACCACATAACTGATTAAACCACCAAACATGGTTCCTCAAGATTTATGATAGTTTTACCCTTAGCAAAAACACGGTTTAGTGTACCAGTGCTTGCTCACCGATCTGTGCACCGTGTTAGTTCCATTCGGTCACAAACACTGTGCCTGGTAATGACTACGGTGGAGACACCCACGTCCTGTCATCCCAGCAGTTTATCCTTATAGCGCGACCAATTCTAATCAGAGCTATAAACGTATTTTGGTTACATGGGACTAGTCCATTGAGTCTCCCACTCAAGTGGATTACTATGTAGCCATGGTTCTCTATTTTGTAATTAGAACATGTACTAATATACATACCAAGATGCATTCCTAAGCTATCAACCATGCACAACTAAAATATAGGTTTTTACGAGCTGTAGACCTCATCAATTCCAACACCTTTGGAAAATTGGATCCCTTCCTCCAGAAACTTCAGGGGCAGATGTTTACTCTTGACAATAAAGATCTGGCTCTCTCTATTAATCGGTTGACTGACGACATCATCCTCAATATAACATCTTCTATCGGTTTCAAGATGTCAAACAAGGTGAAGGACACAAAGTTTTATTTTGCTCATATACAGGATTTAGAAAAGTCGAGAGCTTCTAATTTTTGAGTCTCAGGGGATTTTTTTTATGTTGCTTTATTTAGCATTGTCATTTGAGGTTCTTATGGTGGTGGTGGTGGTGATCATTCTTCACAGTTTTTTATAATTTTTTAGAATTAATAATAGACAGGTCGGGGGTGCCTAACCCTTCCTCCAAGAAAAAGAGGGGTTCTCAAAAAAAATTATAGTTTTACTGCTTTACTGCTTAGTCTTTTATTGTTTTGTTATTATTGTTTCATCGTTGTTTTGTTTAATTTAAAATGCGTCTTTTTATAGAATCTTTAGTATTTTCTTATATAAGATACTAGCTAGTCTTGTCACCATGTTTGACGTCTCCCGTGGTATTTTGAGGCGCAGGTACTCTATAGGATTTAGCTTTACAGTTTTGTGGTATCTCGTAAGTAGTGGTGGCTTGATTGTTGTGCATTATGTCTCTGAGTGGAGTTAACTTGTTTCTTCAGTTTTGTTTCTATCACTTTATGTTTCTTAATCGGACTTAATATTAAATGCTCTAATGTAATGCTTTTTCAGTTGTCTGATTTATTTGATGGCTTATATATCTCTTAGTTATATCTCTATATGGTTTTATGTAATTCTACTCTATTCTTTAAAAAAAATCACCCTAACACCCTGTATTTTAGATTAGCTATTAAATTAAGTTGATCTAAAATACAAGGGGTTGTATTTGGTATCAGAGCATGGTTCAAGGTCTTTAGGGTTCTAATCTTAGGGCTAAGTTTTTGCTGTAGAGAAAATCTTTCTTTTTCGGAGCATGGAGATATGTTCTTAGGATTGCACCGTAATGTCTATATTTGGTATGCTAGCATGTGTCATTAGATTTTCTCTATTCGTTATATAGGCTTCCAGCACAGGGTTCTATCGAGCAATCTGAGACTGTGATAGGTCTTTATTTGTGCATAGGCTATCTGTTCTTGGATGTTCCAAGTATTACAATACATAGTTTCTACTGATGTTTTTTCAAATTTTCTCTTGGCGTATAAAGTCGATCCGTGAGATTCTTTTCAAGAGCCATGAGTGTTTGGGTTAAGTTTATTTGATTCCCTCTAGTAATTCCTACTTATTCGGACTTCTAATTTTTTTGGCATATTATGGCATCTTGTGTCAGAGTGCTAGAACAATATTTATGATTGTTTTTCTTAGGTTGTGGGATCAGTTAGCAGTTTCTTTTATGGATACACACCCGTGTTTTCCCTATTTGTCTTCTTTTGAGTTGTTAGGAGTAGAGGATGTGGTGATTGTGGAATTATCTTGACTTGTTGTTTCTATGTAGCTCCCTAATGTAAGTATGCATTACCATCATCATACTTTATTCTCGATTTTTAGTTTTTGGCATGAGTTATCGCCCTATATTATTTTTAGGTATCTCTACTAGCTTCCAATTTATTTTTGTATCCTTTCATAGTTTTTTCTTGATTGTAGTGTTAAATAATACCTTTTAATAAAGTTTAAGCTTTATAATTTTCTTTGTATCATCTTCCTAATATCGTTATAGCATGAGGTAGTATACTTCAGTCATGGGATAATTTTAGTTTAATATTTTTGTACCATCTTCTTTTGAGAATTGTCGTAGGTTTTTGTCTTATCTTTTAATCTTTTTTATTGTTAGTCAGTAGTTGTTATTTAGTTTTCTTCATTTATTCTAGTCATATCAAAATTGACTGTAGTAGTTATTCACATCATGATTCTAATTGTTCTCTATCTTATTGTAGTAGTTCTAATTTATTGTTTTGTTTTGGTCCGTTGAGACAGTTTTTTGTATTGTTTGGGTTGATCATGCGTCTTGTAAATTATTTTTTGACTTTGTTTGAGTTGTCCTTCATTATTAGGGATTGTTTATTGTTTTAATTTACACAAACCATTCTTGTTGTTAAAATTTACCTTCATTGTGGGTTATAGGTACTTCAAAGTGTGTAACCAATAATCTCAGTCTATTACAAAAGGTAGACAATGTCTTTCTAATTTCCTTATAGTCACTTTCAACTCATACTAAGTCATTTTTCAAACTAACTCTGTTAGTTTTTAATTGGTTGAAGTTTTATGGTATTTCTTTAGGCACTCCGATCTTATAGTATTGGTTAAAGTTTTCCTAAGTTGGTGAGTCTCACTTTGATTATCATTATTCTTGTTTAGGTTGCTCTTAATAGTTTTGGTTAGTTCCCGATATTCTGGGTAAGTATTAGTTCTGGCTTTTTTGAGTTCTGTGTGGATTTTTGTGGATTGTTTTTTGATGCCTCAAGTTATTTTAGCCTATTAAGGATAATGTTGATCCACTATGATTTGTTTAAGATTGCTCTTGATTTTGTTCGGACTAGTTCTAGCGTTTCTGTTGTTTCAGTTCTTCCGAGTAATTATGATTATTTTTGGTGTTTTTAAGACTGCATTAGTTTTTCAAGTTGTCTATGTTTTCCCATAAGTTATCTCATTTAGATCTAACTAGTTCAGTTTTGTTCTGAACAGTTACGAGTTATTCCAAATAGTCTTAGTTCTTTTGTTCTGACCTTCCTTTATTTTGCGAGGTCTCCATCAATCTTAATGTTTTATTTAGTATAGAAATTTGATAATTAGTATTGGTTTGCTTGGTTGTTCTTGAGAGTGTCAGGAGCTTGTGTAGTGTTAGCCAATGATTGGTTCTTTTGGTTTTTATGTGGTACTAGTAATGTTTGTGGTTGAGTCAGAGTTGTTTTGGTTTAGGACCGATCACCCCATTTGGAGCGAGTCTATGAAAGGGCTACCTAGAAGAGGGATACTTGAAATAGAGTGGCGCTTTCCCTAGAGGGGAAGAGGGCATCCAAGATGAGGGTTGGGATCTAGACCTTGGCGCCTACTGCACTGGCATCCGTTTACTTTTTAACAAATTCATTTTTTATGAAAATATTTATTATATTTCATTTTAAAAAAAATTACCATAAAAACTAAGTAAACTAGTTTGATCAATTCGAGAGAGTAGCGATCATTTTGAAAAAATAAATTTTTTTTTTTTTCACATCCTTATGTGGAATCAGGTTAGAGTCATGCATCCGTTGCACCTAGCCATGATGGGTAAATGAATAATTGTGATTGAGGGCAAGGAAATGTAAAAAAATTGTATCATTTCTTAACCTCTCAAAAGGGAGAGCAATTTTGTACACCCTGATCTTGGGAGGTGGGTGAAAACCATCCAATATGAACCGCTTGATGCACTTTTGGCAGTCATCAAAGCAAGTTCATCGCACTCAAATTTAAGTTTGAAGGTGCATCCAAGGGTTCCCATTCGTGCATAATGTTCACCCACCTGTCAGGAGGGTGAATAATCTCCTCAAAAATGGGGTGAATAATAAGATCTTCTCCAACCGGGGTCTTCATTTGGAGGTCAAATCGTCTCCAAAATGGGAATAAAGTTGATTTGGAGACACATATACTCCAACCACGAGCCTCCATAATTTATTTTTTTCTTTATTTTATATGAAAAGGCTTTATTTTAATTTCCATTTTATATTATATGTTTATACACAAAATTAGGAAACAAATATCAAATGGGATAAAGTGGAATAAGAGAAGGGGCATTTTTGTCATTAATGATGATGAACAATGTTTTGAACGATGCCTTCAAATTTTCTCAAAACCTCCAAATAGACAGGTCAAGATGTTTCAACTACAAAATGAAGGTGGTAATGGAGGATGGTTGTAGGAGTTTTCACCTCCATTTTGTAGAAATGGATGCGGGTTGGAGATGCTCTAAAGGGTAAATTACACTTTACCCCCAAAAGTTTAGATCAAACTTACTTAACCCCGCTATATTTAACAAACTACATTTTGCCCCCTTCTATACAGTTTTGATTAGATAGAATTTACCAAAAAATGATTTTTTTTAGTTGACAAAAGGTAAATTAATTTAAGGTCAAAAGTTTAACCCCAATGCAACAATAAGTCCCCCGTTAAAATATCTTTAAAGTCCGCCCAAATTCAGAAAAAATTTAATGCTAGATCCATTGCTGTCACTTGACATTCTTCATCCCGAAATTACCCCTACGATATGACGCTTGACAACTACTGCAGGATCTCAATATTTCACTACTACACAATATTTTTGGAGTTACTATAGATGCTATAATAACTCTGAAATTTTTTTGTCATGTAATGACTCTTTCGCGTGGCTTCGGAGTTACTATAGCTGCTATAGTGATTTCTTACTCTGTATGTTTCCTAAAGGATATTATAAATTATTAAAAATATATTTTAAATTACTAAAAGCGCATTGAATATTATCTAAAGCGTATTTTAATTTAACCATAGCGTCTATAGTAACTTAAAAAAAAATATGCCTTGTAGTGAAGCTCTTTCACGTGGCTTCAAAGTTACTAGTTACTGTAGTGAAGCTCTATAGTTACTGTAGCTGCTACAATTGTTTTTTCATCTTTATGTTACCTAAAGAGTATTATATATATATATATATATATATATTAGATTGCTAAAAACGTAATGTACATTTCTAAAATGTATTTTAATTTATCCATAATGTCTATAGTAACTTCAAAAAAAAATTGTCCTGTAGTGAAACTCTTTCATGTGACTTCGGGGTTACTGTAGCTACTACAATCATTGTTTCTTATATACATTACCTAAAGTATATTATAAATAACTAAAAACGTATTTTAGATTATTAAAATTATATTGTACATTTCTAAAACGTATTTTCATTTACCCATAACACCTACAATAACTTCGAAAAAAAATTATCCTATAGTGAAACACGTGAAAAAGCTTCATTATAGGACAAAACTGTAGCAGTTATAGTAACTCCGAAAATATTTTTGTTCTATAGTGAAACATTGAGGCGCTTAGGTGGTTGTCATGTTTACGTTTCACATCGCATTAAATGTTCTCAAGTTTTTCTAAATATATTAGTGTCATTTCACATTTTTACTGTTCATGAGGACGGCGATAAAGAACTTAGCATTAAAAATTTTATGACTTTGCGGCGGACTTCAAATATCTTTTAACGATGGATTTATTGTTGCATTAGGGTCAGGTTTTGGACCTTGAATTAATTTATCTTTGACAAATAAAAAATTATGTCAACATTTAAAACTATAGGAATTAATTTGGAACAAAGAAAATAAAATTACAGGGGTCAAGTGATTTGGGATAAACTCCAAGTGGGGGTAAAGTGTAACTTATCCAACAATAAATACTTGGCTGCTACACCAGTAGCAGGATCTTCCTCCCACTTCCACCCAGTCCTCCCTTATGATGACATTCAATCTCCTCAACCCCCCACCTCCAATCCCAAACCTCAGTCCCCTCTCCCAATCTCTCTCCTTCCTCCCCTCAAACCCCTCCCACAGGCTGCTCCCAATTTGGTCTGTTTCACCAAGCCAAGCCCTCTCCACCCCCTCCCACACCCCACCACCTTCCACTAGGGAGGCAGCCATTCTCCAAGCCAAGACCTGCCTCTCCACCACCCTGCACAGGCCCCTCAACAACCCAATTCCCCTCCCCACCAGAAAGCTGAAGAAACAGCGGCAGCCCAGGTACCGAGTCGAGATACCGGTCGTCGATGACTCGCCGGGCTCGCTCGCCGGCCTCGTCTTCGAGCTCTTCTCGGAGATGCCCGTCACAAGGAGAGGAGAGAAACCCACCATCCTGGTCCTCTGGCCCGATCCGACGCTCATGGAATCAGCCCACCAGACTTTCGGCTCCGGCGATGGCTCGGCCATCGTCAACTCGGAGCTAGCTTCCGTCGGCTCCGGGGTTCTGAGTTCTGCCGATTTGGCCGTGTTTGTGGCGCCGGAGGCTTCTCAGCTGGCGGAGGTGAAGATGGTCGCCAGTGATTTGGATCCCAAGCCTGTTGTGTTGTTCAACCCGAGGTGGGGGTTTGAGGAGGAGAAGGGCTTCGGTGGGGGGTTGGGAAGCTTTGTTGGGTCTTTCGATGTGGTGTATTCGTTCATGGGATTGGAGGTGCGAGGGATTTTGAGCAGGAGAAAGGGTGTGGTCTTAAAGTGTGTGAGAGATGGGGTGTTGAGTGGGGAGGGGTGGGTGGTGATGATGGAGGAGGAGGGGAAGAATAGGGAGTTGAAGGTGGTTTCGAGGTTGAAGAGGCGGCCGTCCATCGAAGAGGTCGAGAGCCTTTTGTATAACCTGATGGCGGCTAATTCGCCCATCACAAAGACGGTGAAGTTTCTCAAAGATTTGGCTTCAAATGTGAAAGGAAAGAAGGTGAAACTGTAAGTTTTGTTTCTTCAAAATTTCACTACTTCTGTAACATTAATGTCATGATTTTGTGTTTATTTGCTGAACTCGATGAGCTTCAACAGGAGTGCTTCATTGAGATTCTAGGCTCGTCTATGTTCTACCAAGTCCTCTTCAAACTACCGATTTGGGTAATGAAACTCATTGATAAGATCAGGAGGAGCTTGCTATGGATAGGAGCAAAGGAAGGTAATAGAGAGACATCAACCTCTTGAGTCATTGCGCTTAGGCTTCTTTACAGTACTCTCTTCATAGGACTTTTTAGACCATCAAACATATATAGAAATAAAAACATATTTGGTATACTACTGCTATGATTTAAAAGATCGATACCTTTACTTATGCAAATTTTAAGTAGCGACAGAATTTCTCAACCCAATCTATCCAAACTCTACCAAACCTAACCGTGAGAAATTCATCATCTTTGTTCTAAATCCTAGTAATTTATGAAATGTAGCGGTCTGAAGAAATAAGAAAGATATAAATTACAAGAAGTTAAGTATATAAAGATTTATATTTAGACTAATAGCCTACTTACAGTGAAACATGCTGACTGTCTTCCAACCATTGGTCGCTACATATCGCAGGGCATTCAGGGCTAGGTTCTTAATGTTTCTTTTATTAGTCATAGAATATTGTGGGCAAAACTTATCAACATAATATTTCGCATAAGAGCTACTTCTCCCTCCATAGAGATTGTCTCCGTTGGTTGGAGTCAATGCTCCTTCATCCACATTCAGTTTTTAATATTGAATACTCCAGCTACAAAGTTAGAATGTTAGACTACAAGGTAGAATATTATGCGAAATTACTGTCATGTTAGTAAAGAAAAAAAAAACACAATTATACTCAAAAGATATGAAGTTACCCAGCAATCATCGACCCAATTACTATCGACTAATATTTATCCTGATGGCCTAAAATTTTGCCCGTGTTTTGCAACTAGTGGTTCTAAACCGAAGAAGTGACGATTTTGGGAATAGTATTGCTCGATCTATAAAAACATCAAGTACTACTATATATTCATACAGGAGTGGTCATCAAAACTTACAATTTGTTTAATCAGATTTATCAATTCAACGCAGTAACTAGCATCACGAAAGAGGCCAACCTTTATATTGGGATAAATTGTATAACTTTCTTATACTCGTCTTCTGTATAATAGAAAAGGTTTTTATATCAATATCGTGTATAGAGAGTGAAAGATTTAAAAATGAGAGTTTGTCTTTACTCATTAAAACATCATGCGCACGCTCAAAGTTGCCCTTGTCGTCAATTGCAAGCATAATACCTCTGATGGTTCTAATTGCTATAACTGTTGTTCCGGAACTCTCGTGACATTAATTGTGTCAGACATCAACTTTAACTTGTAGTCTAACATTCTACCTTGTAGCCGTAGTATTCAATGTTAAAATTTGATGTGGATGAGGGAGCATTGACTCTAGCCCGTGGAGACAATCTCTACGGAGGTAGTTGTATCTCTTATCTAAAAGATTAAGTTGATAAGTTTGACCCACAATATTCTATGAATAATACAAGAGACATTATGAACATAGCGCCTGTGATATGTAGTGGTCAATGATTGAAAGACATTCGGCATGTTTTATTGTAAGTAGGCTATTAGTATAAATATAAATCCTTATATACTTAACTCGTTGTAATTTGTATCGTTTCTTATTTCTTTAGACCGTTACATTTCACTAATTACTAGGATTTGGAACAAAGATGATGGAATTCTCACAGGTAGGTTTGGTAGGGTTTGGATAGATGTGGTTGAGAAAGTCAGCCGCAATGTAAAATTGCATGAGTGAAGATATGGATCTTTTAAATCATAACAGTAGCATACTAAATATGTTTGTATTCCTGAATCCGTTTGGTGGTCTAACAAGTCCTATTTGTCTGTGGATTCTCTATGGACATAGTTTTCTCAAGAAGCCCAACCACTTGAATGCAATAACATCCTGACAAGGTTTCGTCATGAAAGTAGTAGAACAATGAGATGTCAGAATTCTAATTGGTTATTCCCCTTTGGGAGAGGGGTACTTCACACAAGAGATCTTTAAGGCATGAATGAGATGGGTTCAAGGTGATGAAGAATCCATCAAATTTTAGATGGACGGACCTACCTTCTTTGGTAATCTCTTTTCCCAACCTCTTTCATATCGCTTCCAACAAATCATGTAGGGTGTCCTCTTATTTCGAACCGACTGTTCTTTGATCACCCACTTAAACCATCTCTCTTCATTATTATCCAGTGACTCCATCACTTGGAAATGGACCGCAAATGGTACATTTGAAGTGATTTCGATCTACACCAACCTATCTATCAGAGGATGATATAGGCTTTTAGTAAACTTCCTTGGTCAAGAAATAAACAGCCCCACAAAAGTTCACTTCTTTCTTTTGGACAATCCTCCACATAGGGGTGGCAATGGGTTGGGTTGAGACATAGTTATAAGGGCAAAACACCCAACCCGTTTAATAAACGGGTCAAAAACTTAAACCCAAACCCGACCCGCCTTATAAACGGCTTGACCCGACCCGACCCGACCCGACCCATTTAACCCATTTACTAAACAGGTCGGGTCGGGTCGGGTTGACTCGGGTTGGGTCAACAGAACCCATGTAAACCTGTCGAGTTGGGTCAAGACGGGTCGGATTGGTTCAAGTCGGGTCGGGTTGGCTCGGGTCGGGTCGGGTTGACATGACCCATTTGGTAAACGGGTCAAGTCGGGTCAATTGTGTTATAAGTACAAACCCGAACCCGACCCATTAAATAAACGGGTCAATCGGGTCGACCTGTTTATAACCCGAACCCGTTTAGGTCAAACCCAAACCCGCTAACTTCGGGTCAGGTTGGTGGATTGCCACCCTTACCTCCACAACAGCACACTCACAACAGACAACCCCTTCTACACTAGCCTAGAGACCGTCGACCACCTCTTCCTCTTATGACAGGTTCTCCATCTCTGGACTCGGCTACTCTTTCACATTAGCATTGTACGTTGTCCCCTATCCCCCCTCCACATCCCACAGATGTGGACCTCCTGGAGGGACACATATCCCCCCCTCTCGTCGTGATTTCTGCGATCGTTCAGCTACCGCATTGTTCTGGAACATTTGGCTTGAAAGAAACACTCGTATCTTCACATGTATCTTTACAGGTATGGCCAACCCCTTAGACATTGTTTTCTGTGACGCACAACAACTGGTAGCATACTGTGTTATCGCCTGCGGAGTCTCTTTGAACAACCTCCAAAGCAACATATATTGAAAAAGATAGAAGAATTCGAGGAGGTATTGGAAAAGATCCTTCAATTCATCAATAACAATGAACCAACACAATTTTTTGGCAACAAAAGAACACAATTCAAAAATGATAATAAAAAAGAACCCTGATCTTCGATCATAAAGCAATAGGTAACTAGGATATCACTATCTGCGCAGCAGGTGAGGCCTTATTGAAACCATGAATAACTTGAGCAACATCTGCGTTTCTCTGCGAACTCGACGGCCCCTCCTTTGCGAAGTTGACAATAACCTCTTGCAGAGCCCTCGCTCGGCCAAGCAGAAACTGGAGGGTTGCCATCTCATTCGCCTCCCCTTTGAACCCCTCCATCCTCACCGTCCTAAGATGGTGACGAAGACAAGGGATTGGGGAGACCTGACGACCCCAGAAAACGCCACCATCCAGCACCTCGGTGAAGGGATACTCGTAATCCTGAAAGAAGGCAAGTGAAGTACTCAAGATCAAGTGAAGTCATGCAGTACGTAGCCTGCAAATGAACCCTGGGGGTTGGTTACCGTGAGAGCCCTCCGATCTCCCATCTCGAACGTTAGGCTCTCCAGCCGTGGATAGCTCCTCAGCAGTAAGGCAACTCCCGGTAGCTCGTCTCGATGCAATGCCGTCCTCTTGAATATCAGGTGCCTAAGGCTGCCGATGGGGGCCGGTAGATGGAGAGGTTCTTCGCCGCTAGCTATAACCTTCATGTATCAAAGGAATGGGGGAAAAAAAACTGACAATCAGATAGCAAAAAAGAGCTGTTGAAATTTCCTTAAACCCAAAACTTCAGTTGTAAGGAAAGGTCCCAACATAGTATATAATCACAATCCCGATCTCCCCATAGCCGATGTGGGACTAAACAAAGTCACATGGGCGTCCCCGCACGTGGACAACAACAAATGCCAACAAGAACCTTTTAAATAATAATTAGGGATTAAGGGGAATCAAGAACATGGGAAGTGCACTGATGGTTGGTTGGGAGCAGCAGTGGACGATAGAGCTGGTGGCCGTCGACCGGCTGTGGACGATGAAGATGACGGTGGGCAACCTCAAAGGTGGAGATGGGAGAAGAGGGGGAAGGGGGAGGGGTGGGAGATGGGAGAAGAGGGGGAAGGGGGAGGGGTGTGATAAATGGGGTGGGTAATATACTAAACAAAATGTACTGTTAAATTTTAGATTCTGCTTCAGCTCTCTGAAGTAGATCGAGTTTTTGATAAGAGAAATAAAAAAGTTTCGGTTTACAGTAAGTCTATAAACTGTATTTGCATTGAGAGGAAATTAATCATGTGCAGTTTTGTCCACATAAGAGGTCCTTTTAACTTTTTATATATTTATTTTTTAAAAAAAAATACCAAGAATACTCTAGGGAAGTTCATCAACATTAGAATTGCTACAGTATTTTGAACTGCTATAGTGATTTCTGATTGCTACAGTATTTTAAACTGCTATAGTGATTTCAACTTGCTACAGTGATTTCGAACTACTACAGTAAATTTGGTTATGTTTAGTGTTTGGGTTCACTGTTAGGGTATAGATTTAGGGTTAGATTTAGGTTTCGGTTCACTATTTAGATTATAGAATTAGGGTTAGCCTTAGGTTTAGGGTTAGGATTCACTATATAGGTTATAGAATTAGGGTTAGGGTTAGGGTTAGGATTAGGATTCATAGGTTATAGAATTAGGGTTAGGGTTAGGGTTTCACAACACGACAAAAACGTTTCGAATCCGAAACGATTTAATTTGTCGTGTCCCAAAATACTTTTGTTGTGTTGTAAAACCAGAATAACTAGATTGTTAATGGAATGGCGCACATACGAGTTATTTTAATAGCCAACTTAGCCGTTGCAATTAATATACTGAAATGTGGATCAAGACTAAGATGATAATCTAGTCGAGACTAATCGTTAAATGAAACTGTTAAAATTGACTGAATATAATTCGCTCCTAAAATTTGTAGGAAAATTCTATTTGTCCCGAAGCGTCTATCCAAATCAATGATGTGTACGGATCACAGTCGTCCGTTGCACCCAACCCCGACCAGCAGGAAAAAGAACTCGATGATTGGATGCCACATCATTCAGGCTGAGCATTCGGGGCAAAGCTTTTGGGTTGAATAGCATTGTTCAAATTTACAACGTGCGTTGATGAGGGGTAGATAATTGACTAAACAATTTGACCCAAGTTTAAATCTTCTCACTACAACAGAAACCATAATTAGCGACGGCATAATCGGCCACGAAGAAAAGATACAATTGGCCGTTTTTGGTCACCGAAAAGACTATTCTATTGTAGTGTCTCCTGTCGAAAGGCCTCGGTCGCAGGTTTCGATTACCTACCATTGTGCGACTGTGGTGCACACCAGGCTCATGCGAGGCATGAGATCCTGGCCGACCAATCGGAGGAGGTTTGAACTCCTACTTAGAGGGCTGATATATAGAATTTTGACATTAAAAAAAAAAACTTAGCCTTATGTCAATTTTAAAAACTTAGAATTTTGACAATATTAAATTTTAAAAAATCTTATATCAAACTAATATATAATAAGGTTGATTGATGATTTTTTTGAGAAATAATATTTAGCCTTATGTATGTTAAACAAATTATGACCTATGAAAAGTGATGGAGGTGCATGAGAGTAAGATAAGATTAAACCTGGGTGATATAACTGCACACTGTCAGCACCCTCGCTGTCCCCACCCCGACCAGAAGTTCAGCGAGGAGATCCCCATATTCGTTGTACTCACTCTCCAAGCAGAAATCCATGTGAGCCTCCTCCAGCTCCTCCACGTCCACGTTGATGGGCCTCATGTACCCCGAATACTTGAGGTACCTCAGCCTCGGCGCCTCGATCGTCACCCCCCACTCCGCCGGCCGGCATTCCTCGATCGTCAGCCGCTCCAGCCGCCTGTTCCGGTCGACGATATTGATCGAGTCCAGCGAGCTCAGCTTCAGGAGCGACAGCTCCTCCAGGTACTTGCAGCACCTGAGCAGGAGCTCCAGCGACGCCTGCGGCAACTCGGCCCTCGCGAGGGACAGCACCCGCAGCGCCTCCAGCCCCCCGAGGCCGGCGGGGTCGATGTGGCACCCCGAGAGCTTCAGCGCGTGCAGTGACTCCCGCAGTTGGTAGACTTCGGGCATCAGTTCGGCGTAGCCGGTGTAGCCTTCGGGGGACTTGTGGTGCAGGTCGGGATCGGAGAAGTCGAGTTCGAGGACCTCGACGGCTCTGTCGGCGGCCATCCTCACCCACTCGCTGACGTCGGGCTTGTACTCGTCCGGGTGGGAGAGGCGGAGGGTGAAGCGGTCGATCTTGGGCTCGCGGTAGCGGGCGGCGAAGCGTCGAGCGTAGTTGACGAAGGCGCGGCGCCCGGTCCTCTTGATCCCCTTCGCGAGGGAGTTGCGGCCGTCTTGCTCCAGGAGGCGGCGCTTGTCGCCATCGGTGAAGGGCCGCTCGTCGAGCACGACCGCGCGCGAGCACGGCCAGATGGAGCTCCACCGCTTCGAGATGGCGGGTGTTCTCCCCGCGTCTTTGTAGGGGAGGCGGGAGACAATGTGGGCGAGGACGGGGTCGGGGAGGGAACCGAATGGGTCGGCGATCTTGCTAGGGTTCTCCATTGATCGATGCGAGAGACTCGACAGAGGAGAGAGACAGGGCCCGGAGTGTTGAGAAACTTGGGAACTGCTGCCCTGCTGTTCCGTGTTTCAGCCATGGCGGTAGAAATACCCGAGCGGGGGGGTGGCGGGCCGGGGGGAGCGATGGAGGGGACGCGACGGTTGACAGTTTGAGACGACTGTCCGCAATTAATAGCGACGGCGTGATGCTACGAATCGCTCCGAAGATGGGGAGGGGTTTCGGCCTTTCTGGTGTGCGGGGCCGAACACCGACGCAGCCTGTGTGGAGCCATACGGACGAGCCACGCCAGTTGCCCGGGAAAAATCTTCGGTGGGGAGGCGCTATTAGGGACGCCCCTTGGATGGTGAGTTCGAATCTTTTACGCTGCCAGCAACACCGTTTGGAGCCACAGTCATCCGATGCCTGCCACGTGCCATGAACCGCATTAGAGGTGCAACCCGGGTGGAGTTAGTTCGGGTTTGAGCTAATTCGGAACCGAACCGAACTACCATATTGAAACCCGAACTGGGCATAGACCCCACCACAACCCAACCCTCACTAAGGCCGGGTTGGGTTGGGTCGGCTCCCGAGTTAGTATTTGGTCTAAAAAAATAAGGGGCTATTAGCCTAAGAACCCTCTAATGAATCCAATTTTAGAAAGAATCTGATGAAACATTTCATTTGAGGTCCAGCACTCTAATCAACCCAACTTTAGAAAAAAACAGGTTGGGCCGGTCTACTTGAACCCCAACCCATAATCCCGTATTTGGCTAGGTCCACGAAACTTAGAATCGAATCAACCAATTTAGTCATAATATCCAAACCAATCCAACCTATTTAGGTTAAGGCTGGCAATTTGGGACTCGACACAGCGGACCCGACACGACCCGACACGAAGTTAGCGGGTCTGGGTCTGGGCTAAACGGGTTCGGGTCGTAAACGGGTCGACACGATAGACCCGTTTAATAAACGGGTCGGGTCCGGGTTTAGGGTGTGGACACGGTAGACCCGGGAAGACCCGTTTAGTATTCAACGGGTCGTGTTAGGTCGGGTCTACCCGCAATCCAATACGATAATATATAATACGAGCGGGTCTTTCGGGTCAGGTCGGGTCGAGTCGGATTGGGTCAATGTATAGACCCGGGTGGTAAACGGGTCTTATCGGGTCTACCCGTTTATTAGCGGGTCGGGTATGGGTTTAGGATCTAGACACGATTAGTTAAACGGGTCGGGTCCGGGTCTGGGGATTTTGGACATGACACGAAACTAGACATGACACGAACCCGACACGACACAACCCATTGCCACCCCTAATTTAGGTCGAGTTGGGTCGGTTCTTGGCTTTACCTAATTCAAGTTACACCCCTTAATGGCATTGCAGTCGTTGAGGCTAAGTGTGATCAATGGTGCATGGGATCGGATGGCAGGCACTCACGATAGGTGAATCACACTTTGGGTTGTAAATGGATCAGGTTCGGGTCGGGCCACCCCATGTCTAGGTCCGGTCCAAACTTATGAGTGTGCCCATGTCCGGCCCAGGTCCAAATTAAAATTTTCGGACTTAACCCAAATCCGACCCGAAACTTTTTCACAAAGTCTAAGTCTAAATCCGGCCCAAAGTAAGCTCATGTTTGTTGATATGTCTAAATCTGTTTTTCTTTTCTTGATCATACAATAAAATAGAATATAGCATCAATTATGATATACATTAAAAGATAGATGTGAAATAATACTCTGAAAATCCGACGCATTAATATTTGTAACATGGCCTCTTTTTAAAACTATGTATTCATTTTATATAAAAAATAAATATAATTTGTTTTTATTGTTAGTGGTTAATCATACTCGGCTCATAATATAGTCGGACTTGAATGTTCGAGTCCAGACTCAATTAGTCCAAATTAGACCCATATCAGGTCCGCCCAGTGGATTGCTTTTTTATTAATAGGGACGGTTGCACTTAAGTATTTCTTTTCTAAATGAAAAATATTATTCAGCTCTAAGGTTTTCTCGATTCCGCAGTCGGATGGATTTGGATGCATATAATTGGTGGCTGAAGCCCATTAGCGATATTTAAATTTTTTACACCATCAGTTATATGCTGCCACGTCAATCGGGTTGAGCTGAATGAGAAAACCTTCGGGCTGAGTAGCATTTCTCTTCGAATTTAGATCTGATTCTATCTGAGTTTACCCACGTGCGAGTGTGGCGTCGAGCTACTCTTTTCAATGGGACGGGACGTCTACTCGGTGGATTCAGCACTCCCACTGTCAATTGGGAGCACTTTTTCCAAGAACAATATTTTTTTAGTAAAGTTTTGAAGTAAAATATTGTTGCCAAGGTTAACTCGATTGCTTTATGTCTTTTCATTAGTCTCCAAGGGCTTCGAGTAAATGCTACGACACTTCTTTTTCGTTTTTTTTTTTTCTCATCCGGGTCGTCGATTAGAACATCCCCAACGGTGTTATTTTGGAGGCCAAAGCGTCTCCAAAATAAAAATAAAAGTTGATTTAGAGACACTTGCACTTCAGCTAAGGGTGTGTAAAATGGATTGGGCTGGATCGGGTGGGGCCTAAAATATCTCAAGTCGGCCTGGATGGGATTGGGCCTAAATATCTTGGGTCCAAGTGTGCCCGTCATCGTCAGATCGGCCCGAATATATATATATATATATATATATATATATATATATATATATATATATATATATATATATATATATATATATATATATATATATATATATATATATATATATATATATAATAAGCTACAGTTTTGTGGGGGGTACAAAGAACGGTCGTGATCTGTCTTTGAGGGGGAGATAGAAAAGAGGGGCTAAGATAAGCTGATGTAAGGGTGAGTGCGATTCATCTGGGTAGGGGAGAACGGTTGAGATTGCATGGAATTAAGATGGAGGGTTGAAATTGGTAAATGAAAAAATAAATAAGGGAAGGACTCGATTGTAAAGAAAAAAAAAGTTAGAACTGTTTGGTGGTCTTTTATGTAAAAAATATAGCTGCCATCTATATACGTGGTCCCCTTCCCCATAATTGCTTTCCGATTCAGTTTTAATTGTATTTATAGTTACATTACAAAAAAAAAATCGAAAAGATGATCACAGCCGTCGGTTTTTGTCCGCGTGATTAAGTTGCCCCCGATCCGACTGCCCATTCCTCTCTTCTCTCTCTCTCTCTGTTTCTCTTGATCACCCCTTGCGCCGCTCTCCTATCCTCTGTCACGCCTCTCTCTCTCTCTCTCTCTCTCTCTCTCTCTCTCTCTCTCTCTCTGTTGTGATAGCTTGGGCCGAAAGAAAAAGAAACCAAAGAAAGAAGTTCGGAGGGATAGAGATGTGCGATCCGGTCAGATGAGTTTACACGAACGGCTATAGAGAGAGAAATGGAAGCTGATCGGGTATATGGATGGTTAGGATCCGATTTAGAAAGAGATGAAAGATATGGAAAGAGAGAGATTATCGGACTAGAGATAGAAAGTAGGAAACGGGAGATCTAGAGAGAGAGAATCTCGAGTAGGAGAAAGAAGATCGGTTGAGAGGTGAGACGTTCGGTTGAGAGAGAGGAGCTCTGATGGGATCCGGTTTTAGAGAGAGAAAGGAGAGAGAAGCAGAGAAGAGAAGAGGTGAGTCCCGGGCGGCTGTGATCGCATGGGTTTGGGTTGCTAAGTGGGGCGGTTAGAGAGAGAAAAACAAGGAGAAGAGAGAGAAGATAGGGCTCTGATCGGGTAAGGAAGAGAGAGGCTGGGCACTAGGTTTGGACGGTTTTGATGGGTTGGGCGGTTGGGATTCAAGGTCGCATGCATGGGTATCACAGCTTGGGTTTGTGGCACGGGACGGCTGTGATCATGTGGGAGTGAGAGAGTGTGCTGGGTGTATCACAGCTTGGGTGTATCGGTAAACATGCATGCATTGTTATTGCATGGAAGGGATTGGCGATCGGACGGCTGCAATCGCTTTGGGTTTGTGGCTTCAGGTGATGGCTGCATGCATGAGGTTGTAAGGGATGCTAGAGACGGCTGCATGCGATCGGACGGTTGTGATGAATGAAAATAAAAGGGTAATAGAGATGAGCGGCTGCATGGGTTTTAAAGGGAGAGATGCATGGATGGGATCATGGATCGGACGGCTGTGATCAATGGGGGAGGAGGTGTGAAGTGGGTTTCCATGCATGGCTATAAGGGATGGTTTGGTGCACACAGGTTGGGTTGATGTGAGGGAAAAGAATGGCTGCGATGAGGTCTGTATGGGAGTGCTGGACGTCAGGGAACTAGGGGGTTTGGGGGCACGTGGGAAACTTGGTTACCATCATCCGAATCAACTCCATCATTGCTCATTTGCATTCGTGTAGTCATCTTCTGGTTCGAGCCAAGCGCTGCATCGACTTAATGAAATCTTCTCTCAACTGAATCATCACAATCATCTGTCTCTTGGATGTTCTTTAGAGATAGCCTTTGAACGAGCTGTACAGTCTCCATCAAATCGCCGCGAGAATATCCACGGCTTGGTCATGAAATCCTTGAGCTGACTGCATCGAAAACCGGATCGATTCCCTGAAAGACACACATGAAATGACGCTTATCAGGTTTAAACACGATTATCGATAAAAGGATAATTTGGACTTTCGGGCTCTATATTTTTCATGCATGCAATGTATGAGAGCGAACCAATATACCGTTAGGTTCGTATAAAAGTCAATTATGTAGTAATGCAAAGAGAATCATGCAGGTTACGTGTATTATGAAAGTTTTACGTAACAAACTGATGATATATGCTTGAGAATAATCGGATAATTTGTATAAAGTGGTCGCTCAACACTCTCCTGTAGCTATCCTGTAGCTATGCAACCCTCTCTCACTCCTCAAGTCGTCAGCAGCACCACCGAAGGGGAGCGGTGAGCGGATCCCCCCCTCCTGTAATCTGCACCTCCAGATCCGGCCCTCGCGCAACCCTCTATCCCGGCGACCTCCTCCAGGTCCGGCTCGGGTTCGGGATCGACGGCACCGGCGGCAGCGGCGGGCGCGGAGCGGGGCTCGGGTGCGGGCTCGACGGTAGCGGCGGCAACGGCGGGCGCGGAGCGGAGCGGAGGGGCGGCCGGGCTTGATGGCTGCGGCGGCGACCGGGTGGGGCGCAGGCGGGGCGCAGGCCCCCTCTCTCTCTTAACTCTCTCTGCTCTCTTTCTCTCTCTCTCGAACTCTTTGTTCTCTCTTTCTCTTTGTTCTCTTTCTTCTCTCACCCACTCTTTCACTCTCTCTCTCTCTCTTTTTCTTTTTGCTTTTCTCTCTCTCACCTCTCTGTCTTTTTTTTTTGTTACAGCCCGGGGGGGGGAGAAGTCGTCGGGTTGGGGCTCGGTTGCCGGAGACGGAGATGAGGGGAGGTCGGGAGATCGGGCGGATAGAGGAGGGAGGAGCGTGCTGCTCCCACAGTCAGACTGCTTCCTTCCCCTCTCCGACGATGGGTTCCACCAAATCTGCAGCATCTCCGGCCGACCCTTAGCCCCTTCCGACCTTCAGCATCTTCGGCCCTCTCCTTCTCTCGGGCTGAAGATTTTTTATTACCCCACAAGCTGGAAGCAGGGCTGTTAATCGGCTCGGGCCAGTGCAAGGCTCACAAATGTGGGTTTCCACCGATGATTTTTTCAACCCCTCAAAATATATTGTGTTGCCCTTGAAATTTTTTGCGTGCTCTCGGGCACATGGTTTTCGCTATCTAATGTGGGCACCCTTGCCAAATGTGGGTACCACCGAACAAATTTTGATGCCCCCGTTGAATGTGGAAACTATGTATAGGTTGGGGGGCTCAATTAAGTTGTGAATTAGATTTGCCAAATGTGGGCGTTGCCGACGAATTAGGTTGTTTTCCTCATGTGTGGGCTCCCCATCCGAATGTGGGTGTCCCCATTGATTATGGGCATCGCCGAACCAATATTTCGCCTTACTCGAGTGCCTACAAACACGAGAATCATCATCGCTTATGAAATATTGTCACTACCCTCAAACTATTACCATTGCTCACGAAATATTGTTATCACCCTCGAAATATTATATCGCTCTTAAAATATTTTGTTGTCATTTTTAAAATATTATCACTTTCCTCGAAATATTGTCCTCGCTCTCGAAATCTTTTTCGTGCCGACAGGCACGGGCATTACTAGTATATATATAGGGTCAGGATCGGATGCCCCATCAAAATTTCGACCCATTAATAACCCAGCACCCTTTGAGGCACCTAGAAGTTTTAGAATGGGCTGATTTTTTGTAGACATGTTGTCTATGATATGTTGATCATCCTCACAAAAAATCAGCTCATTCTAAAACCTCTAGGTGCATCAAAGGGTGCTCTTCAAATCAACGGTTAAAATTGACAGTCAAAAATCGTTGATTTGAAGTGCGCATTTGATGCACCTAGAGGTTTTAGAATGGGCTGATTTTTTGTGAGGATGATCAACATACCATAGACAACATCCCTACAAAAAATTAGCCTATTCTATAACCTCTAAGTGCCTCAAAGGGTGCTGGGTTATTAATGGGTCAAAATTTGCTGGGTCATTCGATCCTGACCTAGACCCTATATATATGGGTCGGGATCGGCTGACCAGCGTTTAATAACCCAACAGTGACACTGGATGGTAGCCGTTGGATCGAGGTTGATCCGGTGGCTGATATGAAATCGGGTTCAAAGCAGCAGATCGGGTCAAATAAAACGCAGCAGATTCCGTCTCTCTCTCTCTCTCTCTCTCTCTCTCTCTCTCTCTCGTGTGAGCTCCCCCTCTACGGCGCAGTCCTCTGGCGTCCTCCCCAAAACATCGATCCGGCTCCGGCGTCCTCCCCAAACCCGAGATCCAGCTCCGGCGTCCTCCCCAAACCCGGCGTTGTAACACCTGTGGTGTTAGATTTGAGGATAATAGAAATCCTCAATGGCTAGTTTCGTCTTTTTGCAGCCAGACTTTTTCTTTCGGCCTTTTCCCAATAAATGGATCATAAACCTATAAGATGTTTTACGTTCACATTCTCCGTAACTTCGAGTATGTCACGATGGTGCGTTCCGTGCAATGATCATGTGTATGCGCATCCAGTTTCGGCAGCCCGACAGGTAAACCCTAGAAAAACGATAATTGCTCGATAGTTGTAGCTGTTTTGTTTTTTGCAAGAGATCGGGTGATCGGATCGTAACGAAACAAGATACGTTAGATGAGGCTCTGAGAGAGCCTTCCAATGAGCCTGAGTTAGGGTCGATCCGACACCCGGGTTAATAGTTATTGCTATTTTGAGTTTTGGAGTCTTTCCTTCTTTTCGGGAGATCCAAGAGTCAAAAATTTATGTACCACGTGCTGACGCGTTCGCGTTGACGAGACCTTTCTAACGAATCCTCTCGGACCCTATTCCGACTTTCGGTTTGATAGTTACGACTTATTATTCTTTTCAGCCCGGTTAATGGACGAATCGCACCCGGATTCCAACCGAGCCCGGTTCAGGGCTCGGGACCGAGCCCGACCAGCCCTAGAGCCTACCTCCCGGTCTCCTAGCATAACTTAAGCTCTCCTGAACTCCCTCCCCAGTGATTTAAAATCCGAAATTCGGATGGAAATGATCGGGTAAGATTTGGGGATGATAAACCCATATCTTCATATCTTATCCTTATCCCTTCCCCTTAACCGACCCTATCCCCAACCCATATCCACAACAGCCCCCCCTTTATATATGAACCGAGAGAGAGGGAGAGAAATAGAGAGAACGGGAGAGAGAGAGCGTAATAGAAAGAGAGAGAGAACGTGAGAGAACAAAATAGAGAGAGAGAGAATGAGAGGAAGAGAGAGAGAACGCGAGAGAAAGAGAGAGAGATAGAATAGGACAGAGAGAGAGAGAGAACGAGAGGCAGAGAGAGGGAAGGAGAATAGATCGAGGGAGAAGATGGGCGCATCCTGACCCGCCCTCACCGGAGCACCGGCGAGCACGCCGACACCGCCAGGTCAGCCCCTCCTCCTCCCATCTCCTCCGCGACCCCTTTCCTCCTCTCTTGTCGCGGCCCGCACGGGCGGACACCGCCACCGCAACCAAGCCCCTCCCGACGATCCCCGGCGCACCACCACCGGCCGCAACCCCATGCGAGCCCCCTCCGGCCGAGCTTCGGGCTCCGACGGCCGCTCCGGCCGCCTCCCACCGCGCCTCCTCCGTGGGGGTGGTGAGGGAGAGGCCGGCAGAGCGCTCGCCGGCGCTCCAGGTCGCCCCTCCCGTCGGCCGTCGACGCGCACGAACCAGCCCGCCTGCATGTCATCGTGGAGAAGAAGGAGTTGGGGGGGGGCATATATGTAATTTCCCATATTAGTTAACTAAACCCCAGACCCGAACCGTTTAGCCCTGAACCCGACCCGACCTTCCACTGCATACCCGACCCGACCCTGCAGAACAGACCCGGCCCAACAGTGAACCGGTCTGGTTCACCTGAACCAGACTCGTGAACCAGTGAATTTTGGTTCGACTGCCATTTCTCCGTCCGAACTCGGAATTGGACGAAACCAGCGCCATTTCGACCGGCTCGGAAAATACTACCTGTTGGCCATAGTTTATCATAGTAATTGTACTATTTAATACCCTGGTTTATCCTTGGACCCGATCTTATCGCGGTACCGTGGTTTGACCGTCGTTTCATCATCCGAACTCGGATTCGGACGAAACCAGCGGCATTGTGCTCAGAACTTTGAGTCCTACCTTTTAAACCTAGAATATAACCCTAGAACCTCTTCTACCCTAGTGAACCAACCATGCGATCGGTTTTACCGGTTCCACGTGGTTTGACCCGAAACCATTCGACCGAAGTCGGATTCCAGCGAAATTGGAACCATCGGAAAGGGTTCTTCGAGCCCGATTCGATGAGTAGGTTTAGCTTCTGTTTACTTGATTGACTTAGTATGGTTTAGGTTCGAGTTCTTCAGTCGCACGGATTTGCGTGCTGTCAACTCAATGTTGGTCCCCTATCGAGGGTGCCCGACTATCCTTGGCATAGAACCCTCATCGTAGATTCTTTTGTTTTAATCGATAGAGTTGTGATGCGGAGCTGTGGTTATTATCAGACCTTGGTCGTGGTGATCCAGCGGAGACGGATCAGAGGCAGCTAGCCGGAGTCGTGTGCGATCGACAACCAGGTGACATCTACTACCCTTGCGTGGTCTTTAATAGTGGGAAATGAGAATGACTAAGGGTAGGTGTCCATGACACTGCATGCGGGCCCCGCCGGGCATCGTCGCATGTGGTCAAATGGACCCCGCCTTGCATGCGGAGTCGCGAGTCCGGCGACGCATGCTTAAAATATTAATATAATAATAATAATGATTGCTCTTGATTGTATGGACACCGTAATTAGGATTCCCTTAAATTAATCATTAAATTGAATAACTAATAATTATCGGAGCCCACCCTCCTGAGAGGAGTATGGCAACCCTAGCACACGGGTTACTGGGATGAGTGTTTTACTTTATTGATTTATTATGTTGCATGGGTTGCGAGAGCAGTACGGGACCAGGGGTAAATTGTTGGAAATTGATAAGCATTAAATATACCTTTTGTAGTTTCAGTAAATATGTTGAAAGATGTTATATAAGAATCTACCTGGTTAGAAGGTAGGGACCCCGTGCGCGCAAGGGCCGTGAACCACCCTGCGCGTACAGCCAAAGTTAAGTAGGTTAGGGGTCACGGGCAAGGGTTATGGTAAAGCCAATAGGAGGTGCCCTCGAGTAGGGATTGGCCTAGCAACCCTGTCCTGGGGAGTTAAAGTTCCCATAGTAAAGCAAGTTGGGCGGTAGAGCTCCACCGTGAAAGACGGGAAACCCCTTATGATCATCTGGGTGATTTGTGCATGGTGTTGGTGGATGCACGGCAAGAGAGTTGGCCCTCTACATCGAAATAAAAGGCCCTATAGTAATGCCCGACCGGGGGCAGGATGAACAAAATATCCGGGGTTCACATTTTGATAGTGTGTGTTTTATCTATATATGAATTTAGAATCGAGTGACTGTTTACATGATGACTTAATGACTTTATCTGAACGTCTTATTTATTTTGTTCTTTAATGCTGTAGAACATTGAATGGACTTTATGTTAGATAACCTAGTAACAGTAAGAATTGCATGTGAATATAGATTACTGATAGGTTTAGGTATCATTCTGCAAATATTGATCATACTAGAATTGATAGATCTTATCTTAATTTATTAAGATTAGTTGTCTCATATTATTAAAGACTATTAGGATGTCACTAGCCATTAATTTGGTTAATCTCCCAATTTCCTATTGGGGGCTACTCTTTCCCACGAGTAGGCTCAGTTGCAGGTCCGAAGGTTCAGGAGTAGTAGTAGGAGTCCAGAGGCGGAGTTAGAGTTGCAGCTTTACCTTTCTGCTTAGTACGTCCATTTTGTCATCTTTTCTCTTTAGACATTGTAATTGTATTGGAATAAGAGTTTTCATTAGTTAGTTAGTATTCTATGGTTGTAGTTGCAATGGTTCCAGCTGAATTCTTTTGGATATGCCTCTCTTCATGGCCCTAAGCATAGGATAGATCATGATGAAAATATAAGTATATATAAATGACTAAATTGATTAACCTTGTAGATAGGAACCCTAGACTGGTGCACTTGAGTATTAGGTAGTGGGTAAAACCACTTGGCTAGCCGTAGGAGGCTTGAGCCTCGTGCTCCCTCAGATAGACTCCTGTCAGTATGTAGTGGCACCGACAGGTCACTCATACTGAGAGGATATGACTTTTGAAAGTCGAGCTTGACTAGATAATGTCTTCTCTCTATTGACATTTCTCTTTCGCTGCTTTTTAAATAAAAATGTTTTCGAGAAATCAAATTTAAAAGATTCCCCTCTTGTTTCTCCCTCCTTCTTGTTTTTCATATTAGAGAGCGTAGAAGAAGCCCTATGAGAACCAAAATTGGTATAGTTAAGTAACCAGACCCAAAATCTCATCCTTTTCTCATTTCACACCCCAGGGATCGGTCTTCAGATTTCTGGGGCGTGACAGGCGTCCTCCCCAAACCCGAGATCCGACTCCGGTGTCCTCCCCCTCTACGGTGCTGGTTCTCCGGCGCCCCCTATGGCGCATCGTCGCTCTCCTTTCTCAGTCTCTGTCTCTCCGAGCGAGCCCTCGTCCTCCTCATCATCGACAGCAGCATCAGCAACCTCAACAGCAGTGACCCGATTGGCCGACGCCAACCCATCTACGTCGCAGCCCTCCGCAACCCAGTTGGAGCAGCCGGCTGTGCTCTCAAAGCCGATTGAACATGGTATGACAATCGATGAGTGTCGTACCCCGATCGGCACTATGGCGCACTCGCCTGTGACCCGATTGGCTGACGCCGACCCATCTACGTCGCAGCACTCCGCGACCCAGTTGGAGCAGCCGGCTATGCTCTCAAAGCCGACTGAACATGGTACGACAATCTCTCTCTCTATCTCTCCCCTCTCAATCTGTCGGATCCTTTTTTATAGTTTTTTTTATCTTGCAAATTTTGATTATCTTGCAAATCTTGATGTTTGCTTACCCAATTTTCCATCTGATCTATTGAGGTACAGTACTCAACATGAGTTTTTTAATTTTTTGGGGAAATTGTTGACAGTGCTGAAGGTAGCAAATGTAAATTGATTGATATGCATTGTAAACTGATTGCTGAAGGTAGCAAATGTAAATGTAAATTGATTGCTAAAGGTTGATCACTTTCAGAAGAGGCAAATGTAAATTGATTGCTGAAGGTAGCAAATGTAAATGCAAATTGATTGCTGAAGGTTGATCACTTTCAGAAGAGGCAAATGTAAATTGATTGCTGAAGGTAGCAAATGTAAATGTAAATTGATTGCTATGCATTGTAAATTGTTGACAGTGCTGAAGGTAGCTATGCAATGTAAATGTAAATTGATTGCTATGCATTTTAATTTTTTGGGAAAATTATTGACAGTGCTGAAGGTAGCAAATGTAAATTGATTGCTATGCATTGTAAATTGTTATGCATTGTAAATTCTTATGCAAATGTAAATTGATTGCTATGCATTGAAAATTTTATGCATTGTAAATTGTTATGCAAATGTAAATTGATTGCTATGCATTGTAAATTGTTATGCATTGTAAATTGTTAGGCATTGTAAATTGTTTGTCCATTTTTTGGAAATTGTCATGCATTGTAAATTGATTATTTTATTCATTGTAAGCACTTATATGAGGGTTACAAAATTGCACATCAATTTCACCTTTCATTTGGAAGAGGGTTACAGCATTTGGTTAAGCATCTGTAATAGCTTTTATAGCATTGTAAATTGAGGAAGCACTTTAGATGATCGTTTTTTTTAGGGTTCTTTTATTCATTGTAAGCACTTATATGATGGTTACACAAATATCTAAAGAGGTATGATTGTCTTTCAGGTATGGAAAGAGTTGAGAGTGATGATAGTTGCATACCAATGGTCGGGATGCAATTCACAACACATGAGGAAGCAAGACATTATTATGAAGAATACGGTAGAAAAAAAGGATTTGCTATTCGAGTTCGATCCTCGGTGAAAACTTGGCGAACTTCAGATGGAATCACAGGTTATAGATTTGTATGCTCCAGGGAAGGGTTATACAAACCGAAAGCTACCGGAGAGCCACTAATTAGATGTAGAAGTACATCGACAACAAGAGGGGGGTGCGATGCTCGTATGTGGGTTATAAAAGAAAGTGACAGTGTTTTCAGACGAACACAATCACAATCTTGTATCTCCACAGAAGAGAGTTCATTTGAAATGTAACAGAACAATGCCTGATGTCGCAAAATCATTGATCGATATTTTTAGCAAAGAAAACCTTCAAATAAATAAGGTTGCATCAGTTCTTTCAGGTGATGTAGTGGGGTTTAATGATAGAGATTGCTGGAATTACTTAAGATCGGTGAGACACAGAAATCTGGGTATGGGAGACGCTCAATCGGTTTTAGATTACTTTCAGAAGAGGCAAGTAGAGAACCCACAATTCTTTTATGCAATACAGTGCGACCAAGGCGGAAGAGCAGCTAATTTTTTTTGGGTTGACGTGGCCTCACGCATGTCATACAAGAACTTTGGCGATGTTGTCACTTTCGATACGACATATCGGACAAACAAGTATGACATGCCGTTTGTACCATTTACAGGTGTAAACCACCACTTCCAAACAATACAGTTTGGATGTGCGCTCCTACAGGACGAAACAGAGATCACCTTCGTATGGTTATTTCAGACATGGCTACAGGCTATGGGCGGATCTCCTCCGGTTTCTATTATTACGGATCAAGACTTGGCAATGAAAGCTGCTATATCAAAAGTCCTTCCCATGACAAGACATCGTTTATGCATTTGGTATATTAAAAAAAAAATTAAAGAGAAGTTAGCACACATTTACTCCAAAGGATCAAAGTTCAAAACATTACTCAAGCAGTACATTTGGGGAACGCACAATATTGAACTGTTTGAAGAGCAATGGTACTCCTTGATGTCAGAATATGAGTTAGCAAACAATGATTGGTTGAAACAACTTTATGAGATTCATGAGTCATGGATACCAGTCTACAATCGCACTACTTTCTTTGCTGGTATGAATACAACGGGACGCAGTGAAGGTGCAGCCTTTTTTGATGGATTTGTATCGTGGAATTCTTTGCTTTCCGAGTTTGTGGTGAAATACGAAGAAGCACTGAAGAAGATAACAAGGAAGGAAAGATCAGAGGATTATAAGTCAGAGCACAAATATCGAATATTCGATCAAAATCACTTAATTTTGAGATATGCATCTCAAGTATATACTCGGAACATTTTTGACAAATTCAAGAAGGAAGTCGATAAGCTTGTATGTTACAAAGTTGTTGAAGGCAATAGGGAGGGTGAGTTTCACACTTACATAGTGACATCGAAGGTTCCTCCTTCCGAGATTTTTAAGGTGAAACTGGATTTAGTAAATTATGAAGGAATATGTGAATGTCATCATTTTGAGTTCATTGGTATACTTTGCAGACATATGTTAGTTGTGTTTAGTCGCCTTGACATTGATGTCATTCCATCCCATTTTATTCGTAGTAGATGGACTAAAGGTGCAAACAGGTTCAAGGTAGATAATATGAACCAATTAGATGAAGGACAAGTGCAATCAAAAGCAATGAGAATGAGTCATATATGCTAAGAAGCTACTAAATTGGCTTGTGTGGCACATTATTCGGAAGAGGGTTACAAAATTGCCATAGAAGCTATTACAGATGCTCTAAAAAGAATTTCAGTGATTGAGCTTGAATACGATAACAGGGAGCCAACTATCTCTACTTTGGATAGTATCGTGGTTCAAACCAACAATCCATCATTTTACCTTCAGAATCCTAATACATCACAAACGAAAGGAAGGAAAAGGACCGAAGACAATGGGAAAAGAATCAAGAGTTCCATCGAGTTATCACAACATAAAAAGAAAAGAAAATATGCATTATGCGGGAGGCTAGCTACTCATGACAAGCGTAATTATCCAGAAAATCCCAAGAACAAAAAGGAGCAAGGTATGTAGTCATCGTTGTCTTGTGTATTTTCATATCTTATATGTTTGTTGACAATATATTTGTCTACTTTTAATAGATATGAATGTTGGTGATGAGGACGCCGAAGCAACCCAAGACCTGGATTGACCAAGACTTGTTTTTTGAGGTACACTTTATTGTTTTTTTTTTTTCAAAACCTTAATACGAAAGGCTTCCATCTCTGTGCTAACATCGGGCGTCAAACCAAAAAAGGCTTCCTACTTTGATGATTGGCATCTTGTAGATTCTACTATCATATATGATTTTGAAATGTGATAGACATATATGATTTTTTGAAGGATATAGTTTGGAGAGTTCAACCAGTCATATACTTCGATACAAAAATCAGAAAGGATGCACTATTAATGTACTTGTATAGTTTTTTTTTTCATAATAGTTGCACTTGCACGAAGTCTGTCGATTGCATTTGTATTTCTTGTTTGTTACCCTTACTGGCAAGGTTTCAAAAATCATTTGCAGTTCTAAGAAGTCTATTTTCATATGTGATCATGTGCCTTGAAGATTCAAAGTATCACAGTGAGCTACATTGAAGATAAAAAATCTGGACTAATATCCATCCATCAGTTATATGGTCTCATACTCTTTTGAGATGGATTGGACTTCAATGAGGCAACCTCGTTTTGAAAAATTAGGATTCGTACATCATTTTGGCTTTTTTTTATGTTATGATTCGTACATTATTTTTTGGGGGGGTGGGGGTGGGGGGGGGGGCTGTGTGGTCTGCTGGGTTGTCTGGTTCTATGTTTTCACTGTTACATTTGCCCCTGCTCCATGGAACAATCACTTCATAATTTTTTGTAATTCAATAATATAGGTTTTTTAACTTCAAAATTTCAAGCATGCTTACTATAATTTGTATAGCTTGCTTGCATTTGCTAGCTGATCATTTTACACCTCAAATGAACTCTAAGAGAAGGTCTCTGTATCTAAGCTCAGCTTTGCGTCTCGGAGTGTTGTTATGCAGCTGGCATGATAAGGCGATGATGTTTGAGCACTATCATTGGAAGAAATCTATGGAGAAGAAGCAACCGTATCAGTTCAAGGTGAGCTTTCTAGGTCCTAAACCCATCCTCGTCAGCTTGCACCTTTCCCTGTTGCTGCCTAGGTTTGTGCAACAAATGATCAGACAATATTCATCCATCAATAGAGATAGAGGAAATTCAGGATTTCAGAGATGTGCTTTAGCATTTAAATGATCATTCATGATGAAAATGTAATTGTTGTTATTGTCTCAAGTGAACACTGCTTATCAGAGATGTGCTTTAGCATCACAACCGTCTTAATATTTTTAACGAAAAACTGCTTATCATATTTGGATCGATAATGCGATTTTGGCATTTCATTGTATTAACGACTCCAAACTTCATTTTTCCAGTGGAACCAGTACATGAGTAAACAAGTGCGAGAGGCTTACTACTACAACTGGCCTGTTTACTTCCCGTAGCTGCAATGGCGCTCTCCCTGTGCGTCGGCTACAACGACTGCATAACTATGGCTCAGATTTTATTTTTGTAGCTTTTGTCAAACTTTGAACTTTGTCTAATGAGTTGCGAGTCTTGGTGTTATTGTCCTTCAGAAGTGCCTTCTTGTTATTTGTCTATCCTTGCTGCGATATTTGAACCAACATTTCAAAGATGCTTTTTTTCGATGATTCAAAGATCCAAATTCGGAGCCATAACGGAGTTGAAAGGTTTTCTTGATCCCTTTGTTTGTCGAAAGGTGTGATTTCCTGAACTCTGGAAACATATACTTTGCTTGGTCGAATGAGCCTATTGTCATGAATCTCCACTTAATTGACTATAACTGGAATCATGAGATCGATCGAATCGGTAGGGCCTATTTGGATTTTATTTCGCACTGACCAGATTCTTGGATACTAGGATTCCTACATAATGCAAAAGTTGGAAGCAGCTGGATGTTATTTTTCTGTTGTTTTTCCAATGTACTATGCCAAGACAAAAATTGTTCATTTTTTTCTTCTCAGAATCAAAACTGATCTTGTTGTCCCATTGAACTCATGCATGTGTTTAATTGCCACAGGCCTAAAGTTTCAGGGTCTGCTGTGTGTATATGATCTTTATATTCAGTTCGATCGGCTTGCCACAGGCCTAAGGTTTCAGGGTCTGTTGTTGTTGTAATCAAAGAAGCAGTACCTAATATGCCCTATAAAGATCAGAACTAGTTCAGAGCTGTAGTTGGCAGGCATGTGCCCGAAAGTTGGCACCTCTCCCATAGCTACAGATTAGGAAATTTGTTGCAAGCCGGGCTTGGACACCAATCAAGCTCAAAGATCGTTGATTTGTTGCTGAGCACCACAAGAAGAAATGCAATAATAGATGAGGGGACTGACCTTCCAACCTTGTTTGCCTCTCACTCTCATACCTCACTCCAGCAGAGGGAGTGCGGTTTAACACTCCATTCCGCATAGTTTATGTTTGCCACAGAAACACATGTTCTCTATTGGAAGTGCTATGAGACCGACCAATAAATTAACCCACAAATGCGTGCGTGTATTATGAGACCAACATTTTCTGGTTGCAATTTGATTTGATGAGGGTTAAGGGGAGAAGGCAGAGAGAATAGAAGGGATGATGGTGGGAGGTGGAGACCTCCAGCAGCGGACGGGAATGGGAAAATTTTTCTTGGGTTGAAACAAACCATCATAATAGATTATGTGCGGCCTCAAGCTTGGACTTCAAGTACTTCAATCTTCTCGAGCTGCTGCACCACATGCTCAGATCATAATCATCACGAGGGGGGCAGCTTTGCAATTTGTAGCAAGGAATGCAACATCAAACCCAACAACCATTTTAAAAGGGATATTCATCATTCCATGTTAGATCCTGCAGCAATGACCCAAGGAGCAGACAATAGCTTCTTAACAATAGAACAATCAGTCTCAACCATTGAGCTCGTCAATAAAATTTGGCCAACTTTCAACAGAAGAAAAGTCCCAAAATCTACACAAATAAGCCTATCGATCATTGCCCTTGCCCACTGTATGCGCAAAAAAGGTACGGGTCGGCTTTATTGCACAAAACGAGATTACAAGTGTGGCCGGGACCCGGGTTGCTCGGGTGTAGCGAGTCCGGGTTGCGGCGAGTTTTGATCAGGGGATTGTGGGAAAGATCTTCTGGGGGATCCCTTTGATCCGCGTCTCCACGTGGTGTTCGTGCGAGAGCGCTGAAGGGGCTGCCCAGGACAGGGGTTTTACAGGGAGAGGGTTTTGGAGAGGCTAAGGAATGTCCACCGTTGCTTTGTCCCTTCCGTGCTTCGCGCTTTCTCGGCTAGGGGGTTTTCGGCTTCGTTCCTCGGTCTTCGCGTCTTCCTCGTTCCTTGCTTGACCTCGGTGTCCTTGATCGTCGGTTCGCGGCGTCGATCTAGCTTTTGGCGTTGGCTTCGGCTTTGGCTTTTTGGCTTTGGCTTTGCTCCGGCGTGGCTCTGGCTTTTGCTTTGCTTCGGCGCTTGCACTTGGACGTAGCTGGGAGAGACTTGCGATGCTTTCGTTCTTCCGGACTTCGCGTCGTATCGGCTAGAACGTGCGGTGCTTTTGCTCGTGGCCGGCGTAGTCGCTTGGCTTTGGCACTTGCGTTGCTTTGGCGCGGGCTTTACTGGGGCTTTGCTTTGGCTTCTTGCGTTGGCTTTAGCTTTGGCGTCAACTCGATCTTCTTCTTCGAACGACGTGGGCTACTTCTCCGGTGCTTCGACGGTTTACGTATCGACTGGACTTCTCTTCTTCTCCGGGCTTCTTTGGCGTGATCGGAGTCGAAGAATGCTTTCGAAGATGGTGGGGGTAGCACCGATCTCCGTGCGACGGTTGTGGCGTCGGCTTTTGTTGATGAAGACGACGAGGGTAGCGACGGTCTCCGTGCGACGGTTGTAGCGTCGGCTTTTGTTGATGAAGACGACGAGGGTAGCGACGGTCTCCGTGCGACGGTTGTAGCGTCGACTTTTGTTGATGAAGACGACGGGGTAGCGACGCTTCAGACGATCTGCTCCAGGCTTTCTTCTTCGTGGATGGGGCAGGCGTTAGTCGAAGACGACGGGGTGATGACGCTTCGCTTCTCTCCTCCGGGCTTTGGGGCTTGATCGGAGTCGAAGCTTTGTTGGAGACGACGGGGTAGTGCCGCTCCTCTTCTTCTCCGGGCTTTTGGGCTTGATCGGAGTCGAAGCCTTGTTGGAGACGACGGGGTAGTGCCGCTCCTCTTCTTCTCCGGGCTTTTGGGCTTGATCGGAGTCGAAGCTTGTTGGAGACGACGGGGTAGTGCCGCTCCTCTTCTTCTCCGGCCTTTGCTTCTGGCGTCTTCGGAGTCGAAGGATTCTTCTTCTCCGAGCTTTCTTCTTCGTGCACGGAGTCGAAGGCTTGTTGGAGACGACGGGGTAGTGCCGCTCCTCTTCTTCTCCGGGCTTTTGGGCTTGATCGGAGTCGAAGCTTGTTGGAGACGACGGGGTAGTGCCGCTCCTCTTCTTCTCCGGCCTTTGCTTCTGGCGTCTTCGGAGTCGAAGGATTCTTCTTCTCCGAGCTTTCTTCTTCGTGCACGGAGTCGAAGGCTTGTTGGAGACGACGGGGTAGTGCCGCTCCTCTTCTTCTCCGGGCTTTTGGGCTTGATCGGAGTCGAAGCTTGTTGGAGACGACGGGGTAGTGCCGCTCCTCTTCTTCTCCGGCCTTTGCTTCTGGCGTCTTCGGAGTCGAAGGGTTCTTCTTCTCCGAGCTTTCTTCTTCGTGCACGGAGTCGAAGGGATGATCTTCGTGTGCAAGGGTCTTCACATTGATGAGGACTTTCAGTAAGCCGATCCCTCGGGACAGGCTTGACTGTGCCTCGTGAAGCCTTGGGTCGGTGAAGAAGCGTCTCCTCGTTTGCAGAGCTCCCGCGCTTTGTCTTCAATCTTCGACCATTTTTTCCTTCCCCCACCCCCTCTATTTATAGGCAAAGAGGTGGGGAGAGAGATATGGAAACTTTTTAATTTTAAATCCCCTTTGTATCTCTCTCATAATTACCCGGATTTTATTCATCCATTGATGAAGGGAATAACATTTAATTGTTTTCCTTTTCTGGCAGGTGCAATTATGGCTGGATTTTGCGCACGAAATCGATGGCGATCGGGCGCTTCGTCTTGTGCGTCGGATCGAGGGATCGGCGCAGATCCGCGTGTGTGCAGACGTCATACGCTACCTCCCCCCGCGCATGGCGGTATTTTTTTCCTTTTCTTTCTTTTCTTTCCTTTTCTTTTCTTTCCTTTTTCTTTTCTTTCCTTTCTTTTCTTTCCTTTTTCTTTTCTTTCTTTTTTTCTTTTCTTTCTTTTTTCTTCCCTTTCCTTGCAGGGCCGGCCGGCCCCTCCATGGGGTTCGGTCCCCACTAGGGCCGGCCCTATAGGGTTCGGACCCTAGTAGGGGCCGGCCCCTCTTGGGGCGGGGTCCGAGTCCGTGTCGGCGCGCGCGAGTCGGGTCCGCATGTCGGGTTTGCATCCACGTCGGCGCGAGCGAGTTGGGTCCGTGTGTCGGGTTTGCATCCACGTAGGGGCCTTCGAGTCGGGTCCGGGTCCGAGCGCGTCGGGTTTGCATCCACGTCGGCACATGTAAGTCGGGTCCGGGTCCGACAAAATTCGTGTGTCTACAAATGCCCCCTCAAGGACGAGTGTGTCGATGAGAACGTGTCGGGTTTGGACGCGTAAGAATCGTAGAGCACTTGTCCTTGATTCCTTTTGTGGGCAGGGTTGGGAGTTTATCTAAGGACCCCTACTCCCTTCATCCGTCATTGTGTTTCTTTGCGAAGGTTCTGCCGGCTTCTGGAGACCGCTGTCGGAAGAGAGCTGCCTGGGTTTGCACGAGACTTGCTCCGTCTTCCCGGTGTCGCTTCTTTCGTTGGCCTTGTGCTTCTGCGCGACGGTTCTGCCGGCTTCTGGAGACCGTTGTCGGAAGAGAGCTGCCTGGGTTTGCACGAGACTTGCTCCGTCTTCCCGGTGTCGCCTCTTTCGTCGGCGGCGATGGTGCGCGATTTTGCGGTCGTTGCGAAGGCGGGCTCGAAGCGACGATGCGACGAGGCTCGAGGCGGGGAGGATGTAGAAGCGCGGCTGAGGTGCGAGTTGCCTTCGCCGCCTCTCTCTTCCTCTTTCTTCTTCTCCTCTTTTTTTTTTTTTTTTTTTTTTTTTTTTTTTGGACCACGGGAGCTGCAGCGGCAGTGGCAGGGTCGGCCAGGGCTGCAGCGGCTGGGCATGAGGCCAGCGGCGTGCGGCGCGCAGAGCTGGGTGCCGGTGCGAGCAGTTGGTTGTGGCTCTTGCTTGTAGAGAAGACCTTCGCTATGGTTTCGATCATCTTCTTCGTTGCGGACCTCTTTTGCTCCAAAGATTGCACGGACGTCGAAGGTAGCCGCTGTACGGAGTTCGAGTGTGGCACGAAGGCGGCTGGAGTGCGAGGACGGCCACGGTGCATCTCGGCGGAGGACTATTGCCCCTTCTTCGGTGTGGGAGTGTAATGGCGAGGCCGATTGTCGCATCCGAGGTCGATGACGCAGGCGTAACGAGAGAAGAAGGCGGAGTTGTCGTGGCCGAAAGCGCCGCAAAGAGAGGAGGTGGAGTCGTCGCGGGTCAGGTATGGCGACTCTAACTCCTTTTTTTTTTTTTTTTTTTTTTTTTTTTTTTTTTTTCTTCTCTTTCTTTTCTTTTTTCTTTTTTTTTCTTTTTCCTTTTCTTTCCTTTCTTTTCTTTCCTTTTTTTTTTTTTTTCCTTTTCTCTTCCTTCCTTTTCTTTTTCTTTCTTTTCTTTCTTTCTTCTTCTTCTTCTGGTTCTGGTACGCGGAGGCAGCAGCGGCAGTGGCGGCGCGGGCAGCGACGGCACGGGCGGCGGCGGGCGCGCGGTGGCTGGGGCTGGGTGGCCAGGCGCGGGGGCGACGCACGGGCACAGGTGGCAGGCGGGCGCAACGGTGGCCGGGGCTGGGTGGCCAGGCGCGCGGGGAAGCGGAGGCCGGGCGGTTGGCTGCGGTGCAGGGGGTGGCCACGCGCGGGGCCGCGGCGCAGGCGACGGCTGGTGGCGGTGCGCGCGGAGCCGAGGCGCGGGCGACGCTCGTGGGGATGTGCGCAAGCGGCATGCGGCGCTCGTGGAGTCCGTCGCCGGGGCGCGGGCGGCGGTGGCCTGGCGCAGCGAAAGTCGGGGCCGGCGGCGGTGGCCCCGAACGGGTCGGCTGCGGGCGCGGATCGGGCGGTGGCGTCGCCGGTTCGGTCGGGCGCCCCGTCCAGATTGGAGAAGAAGGAGGGGGGGCTGCGGGCCCCCTCTTCTCTTTGCTGTTGGATGTTGATTGGGGGGAGGTGTGGGCCCCCCTCCCTTTCTCTGGTTACATTTTTTTTTTTTTTTTTTTTTTTTTTTTTGCACTTTCTTTCTTTCTTTGGTTTTCTTTTCTGTTTTCCTTTTCCCCCCTTTCTTTTTCTTTTTTTTTTTTTTTTTTTTTTTTTTTTTTGTGTGCCGGTCGGGTGCGAAGAACAGTATCAGCGAGCGCGCATGGTGCGCAGGCCGTGCCGCACCTTTGCTCGGAGGCCAGCTGGTGCGGCGTGGGGCCCGGAGGCCGGGCGCGGACTCCAATGTGTGGGGCACGGGCGCGGAGCGGCAAGGCGGTGTTAGGCTTGGAGACGAAGACTTCTTCGATGCTTGGAGACCGTCGACGGAAGAGTGCTGCCTGGGGTTGCACGCGACTTGCTCCGTCTTCCCGGTGTCGCCTCTTTCGTCGACGGCGGCGGCGATGGTGCGCGTCGCTTGAAGACGAAGGCTTCCGTCGGCTTGGAGACGAAGGCTTCTTCGATGCTTGGAGACCGTTGGCGGAAGAGTGCTGCCTGGGGTTGCACGAGACTTGCTCCGTCTTCCCGGTGTCGCCTCTTTCGTCGGCGGCGGCGGCGATGGTGCGCGGAGCTTGAAGACGAAGGCTTCCGTCGGCTTGGAGACGAAGGCTTCTTCGATGCTTGGAGACCGTTGGCGGAAGAGTGCTGCCTTGGGTTGCACGAGACTTGCTCCGTCTTCCCGGTGTCGCCTCTTTCGTCGACGGCGGCGGCGAAGGTGCGCGGAGCTTGAAGACGAAGGCTTCCTTCGGCTTGGAGACGAAGGCTTCTTCGATGCTTGGAGACCGTCGGCGGAAGAGTGCTGCCTGGGGTTGCACGCGACTTGCTCCGTCTTCCCGGTGTCGCCTCTTTCGGCGGCGGCGGCGGCGATGGTGCGCGGCGCTTGAAGACGAAGGCTTCCGTCGGCTTGGAGACGAAGGCTTCTTCGATGCTTGGAGACGAAGACTCGCTTCGCGTCTTGGAGATGAAGGATTCTTCGACGGCTCGCGAGGATGAAAGCTTCTTCGACAACTTGGAGACGAAGGCTCGCTTGGCGGCTTGGAGACGACGCATTCTTCGGCGGCTTGGAGCTGAAGGGTTCTTCAGCGGAGTGTTGTCGTCTTCTTGGTGCGGGAGCATAATGACAACGGCACGGCGAAAAGACGAAGCCGAGTGTGGTGGCGATCGCCTGGTGCGAGGATGAGTCGGAGGCGTTGAAGGCCAGGAAGGTGGCTCCCCCTTTTTTTTTTTTTTTTTTTTTTTTTTTTTTTTTGAATTGACTTTACCTCTCGATCGGTCTTGCACTTTTCATATCCTTGCAAGATTCGGCCCCCTGAGTACCTTCCGAAGGCTGGCTAGATTATTGATGAGGTCAACCGCGGGTTTAGAGTTACTAGCGAGGTTGCACCTTTCTGGTAGCAATGTCAGCTTGAAGGACACCGAGATGGGCGTTCTGAAGAGGATGACGAGGCCAAGAGCATCAACAAGGAGTAGACTACTTTGGTTGTCTTTTGCTTGTCGATCTTGACCTTGATGACAGCTCCAGTGGTTCTTTTGGCTTTGTGGAGGTCACGAAGGCTGCGGTTGTTGTTTATGCGTCCGTCATTCTTCGGGTTGCTGCTTTTGACTCCAGTGGCAGTTTCCATCCTTCAGGTGGGCCTGAGCTTTTGCATGAGCCCGATGGATTTCAAGGCAACGACTCTTTTTCTGCGGAGCAGATGCGCACCTTCTTTGGAGGGTGGTGAGCTTCATTGCTTACGACGGTCTTCGCTGGAGGATGCTTCCTTGGGCTTAGCTGCGACTGAGAGGAAGAGACGTCAAGCATTGCTTCAGAAGCTGGAGAATGCCCGAGCGACCAAGAAGACTTCTGGAGCAGAGTTTGTGAAGCAGCGGAAAGCTGGCGACGCGTCGAGAGTTGACTGCTTCCCTACCCCTGGAATTGCAGCGCGTGTAAGCTGTTGGGAGCGAGCCACTTTGGCGCCTTAGGGACTTCGACTTGCCATACTCGTGCGTCGCTTTAGAAGCTGGAGTTTCATTTGGGGAAAGCTCGAGCGACCGAGAAGATGTCCGGAGCAGAGCTTGCGAAGCAGCGTGCATAGCTGGCGACGCGTCGGAAGCTGACGGTTTTTCTACCTCTGGAGTTGCAGCGCGTGTAAGCTGCGGAGGGCGAGCTGCTTTGACGCCTCAAGGACTTTGACTTTCTTGTCATCCTTTAGTTTGATGACCGGATTGATGGTTATGCACTCACTTGCCTCTGGACTGGCCTTCTGGGACGACGTTGGGATGTTTCTTTTTTTGTCCGGACTGAACCTTTGTAGGTTGCCTACGTACCCTACTGAGAGGGATCAAGTCGCACGTAGTTCGTTTATTCCCTTTTTTTTTTTTTTTTTTTTTTTTTTTTTTTTTTTTTTTTGGGCAAGGGGGGTAACCTTGCGCTAGGCAAAGTACCTTTTGAGGGACTTGCCACTGGTAGGCAAAGTCGCCACTGGTTCGCAGCTATCGCCCGCCTTCTTCGCTTCAATATAATTGGAAGTGAAGATCTTCTTGACTGGAGTTTTGATGATTGCTGAAGTTTGACTGGAGTCGATGCCTCGGCGATTTGGAAGGATTCGTTCGCCGCTTTTGAAGGGGCAAGCTTGAGTCTTTGTCAGGCGATGTGGTATTGCAGCTGAGGGTAGTGATCCCATGTGTGCCATGCTTTCTTTGCTGCGGCTGGATTTGAACATTGACTCGGTGGAGTTTTGCCCCCGAGTGTTTTCTGACTTGATTGCAAGTTGCTCAGAGCTGGTGCGCTCGAAAGACTCGGTTGAGCTCGAGATGTGCAACAGACCACGTAACGGTAGTGTCATCTCTTGCAACGTGCTGAAGTTGGCCCCGAAGAATGATAACGCTGGTTCCTTTGCTGGAGGGGAAGGCGATCGTCCTGGTTTGCGAAGCCATTGAGGTACGAGCCGCAGGACTGAAGCAACTTGAGCAGGCAACGGAATGCATCGCATCGAGCTTGATTTGAAGTTGATGTGAATTTTCCGTCTTGGTGCTGGCGCTTCTTTGTCTTTGTGCGCTGTCTGGATGGAGGATGTCACTAGTTTTGCAAGTGGAGAGCTTTTGTCCATCGCAGCTGTTTTGACTTCCTGGACTTGTAGAGGTTTTGCTGGATGAGCTTCTGCAACAGGATCTTTCACTTGGTAGAACTCGGCATCAGCAAGGTGTGCTTTAGCCTTGTTGAACAGCTTGCCGTTGGCAGTGATGCTTCTCCCCATGCCTTTTATGTTGGAGTCGCTTTCTTCATTGTATTTCCGGAGCACGCGGTGAACTTCCATCATGCAGCAGGAGACCTTGAAGTTTTGATCAGCTTCAAGGAAGCAATTGGGAAAGAACTCCTGGAGTGTCGCCGGCTTTAGAAAGCTTTGCTGGAGGAAATTTTTCAGATTTGCCGGTGGTACTTTGGACGTCTTTTTTCCTGGAGCTTCATTCTTTTCCTTGAAGGACTTTCTTCTGGGGAGTTTTCTTGTCGCCCGGTTTTTCTTATGGTTAGCCAGACGTGCTATCCTGTAGCTTGATCGTCGTGGCCTTCTCCCTCGAGGCGCCACAGCCCGCGTGTTTTCATCAGTAAGATCTTCCTCGCCAAGGTGAAGAACTGGTGCTGCAACTGAAGGCACTTCTTTGATCGGAAGGACTTGCACTTCTAGAGACTGTACCGATTCATCTTCTAATCCCCAGCTGGTTGGCTTGGTTTCTTCATTTGGAATTGAAGGAGACCTGGAGTAGAGGACATAATAGTCAATTTTGCCCGATGGTTGGCCTAGCAGGTTGACTTCGGGGCTTCTTTGTTCGTCTCTAGCTTTGAGCAGGTGCCGGGACGTAGCTTCGTTTGGAAGAGGGAGTGCTTGCATGAGAGACGGTTGCCCCCAAGACAGTAAGGATTTGGCCCTAGGCACTGAAGAAGTATGTCGTCGTCGTCTTCTTGGACTGCCCCCTTTCTTTGAGTCATCAACGGTGGACTGCCCCCCTTCTGCGAGGACCGACGGGGCATCTTGCAATTCGTCGTCCGAAGTAGAAGTGTCACCGTTGTCGGGATCCGTAATGGAGATATGATTGACGGCAGCCATGGGTGGGTGGGTGGGTGTTGAGACGAAGTCCTCGATTGGCATCCCCAGACGATCGAACGCTGACTTCTTCTTTGATTCTTTGATTGGCCCGAGCCTCTCGAACACGGATGTGCGTTTTCGATTCGACCAGTCTTTACCACCTCTGATTTGCTTCCGGAACAAGGCTTGGCATCGAGCCCGTCGTCGTCTTCTTTTGCTGTCGGGACGGCTTGCGTAAGCAGAGCGTGCATCGAAGATTGTTGACCCTTCAGCTGCTTCGTCTACCATCTTCGCGCCAATGTAGTTGGAGGTGAAGGTCTTCTTCGCGGCGGTTCTGATGACCAACGGAGCTTGACTGGAGCCGATGCCTCGGCGGTTCGGGAGGATTTGTTCTCCATTATGAAACAGCCGAGCTTGAGTTTTCGTCATCCCATGTGGAGTTGCTGCTGGTGAAAGTATGCCCATGGCGCTTTCCTCGTTGTAGCCGGCTCTGAACAGCAACTTGGCAGCATTTTGCCCCCAACTCCCTTCCGGTTTGAATCCGAGTTGCTCGAGGTCTGCCGATTCGACGGGTCTGCTTGGGTTCGGAGCTTCTGTCAGGCTAGGTAATGGCACCGTCATTTCTTGTAGAGTGATGACGTTGGCCTGAGATAGCGACGGGGCCAGCTTCCTTGTCGGAGTAGAAGGCGATCGCTCGGATTTTCGGAGCCACTGAGGCGCGAGACGCAGGACAGGCGCCGTTTGGATTGGCAACTGGGTATGTTGTATTGCTCTTGACTCGAAGCTGATGCGCATCCTTTGCCCAGGTTTCGGCGTTTCTTGGACCTTGAGTCTTGCCTCGTCAGATGGTGGCACCGGATTTACGGGAAGATGAGTCTTGTCCTTCTTTACTTCTTCAATCTTTTGAGCTCGAGGAGCTTTAGCTGGAAGAACTTCCGCGACCAGGCCCTTTGCTTGGTAGAATTTAGCGTCGGCCAGGTGTGCCTCGGCCTCGTTGAATGGCTTGTCGTCCGCAACTATGCACCTCTCCACGCCTTCTTCGTAGTACTTGAGGCATTGATGCCAGGTGGATACTATGATGCCGTTCTCGTGCAGCCATGGTCTTCCTAGCAGGAGACGATATGATGTCCGGCAGTCGATGATGTGGAAGAGGACCGTCGTATCTAGCGGGCCGATGGAAAGCTTCAGACGAATGATTCCAACGGTGGACTGTCCGCCTTGGTTGAAGCCTTGAATGACCAACTGACTTGGTGAGAGCTGGTCGTCGGTAATGCCGAGTTGCCGCATCGTCTGGATGGGCATGATGTTGACAGCGGAGCCACAGTCCAATAAGATTCGGTTCACTGGCTTCTCCTTGATGTATCCCGAAACGTAAAGAGGCCGGTTGTGCAATCGCGTCCCGAGTTGCAGGTCCTCGTCTGAAAAGGTTATCGTTGCATCACACGAGGCTACAGCTTTGCCCTTCTGGTCATCCTTCCTTTTTCTCTTGTAGCTATCTGGATCGGCCAAGGCCGCCGCCATTGCCAGGCGAGCCTTCTTCGGAAGATGCAAAGCCTCTACGAGCGGCATGTGCAAGATTGCTTCGTCGTGAGCGGCGGTGCCCCCATCGTTGGAGTCGTCCCCCTCATCGGTGGAGTCGCCTTCTTCAGAAGCTTCGCTTTCATTATTTCCTTCCGTCGCCTCATGGACTTCGACCATGCAACAAGATACCTTGATGTGTTGGTTCGCTAGGAGGAAGTGATCCGGGAAGAACTCTTGCAAAGTTGTCGGCTCTGGAAGACTCTGCTGAAGGATGTCGTCTCGGCTTGCTGGCGGCACTTTGAACGCCTTCCTCCCCGGAGCCTTGCTTTTCTTCTTGTAGGTCTTCCGCTTGGTGAATCCCCTCATCATACGGTCTTGTTTGAGCTTCTTTTCTTGCCATGGCTTTCGTCGCCGCGGTAACATGACCCATGCTTCTTCGTCAGTGGATTCCCCTTCGCTGGGATGATGGTCGACAGCAGCAACTGGTTTCTTTGATGATACTTGTTCTTCCGGAGACTCTACTGGCTCGTCTTCCGATCCCCAGCCGGTGGGCTTGATTTCGTCGATCGAAACGGACGGAGGCCTTGAGTAGAGGACGTAATAGTCGAACTTCCCTGAAGGCTGGCCTAGCAGACCGACTTCCGGATCTCCTTGCTCGTATCTTTCCCGAAGAGCGCGTGGGGACATAGCTTGACTGGAATGGACTTGCTCTTCTCGAGGCTCTACTGGCGTGTCTTCCGATTCCCAGCCGGTGGGCTTGATTTCGTTGATCGCAACGGAAGGAGGCCTTGAGTAGAGGACGTAATAGTCAAACTTCCCCGAAGGCTGGCCCAGCAGACCGACTTCCGGATCTCCTTGCTCGTATCTCCTTTGGAGCGCTCGTTGGGATGTATCATTGCTTGGAAGAGGTGCTGGCGTGAGCGATGATTGCCCCCAGGGCAGCGGTGTTTCCTCCTCGGTGAGCGCAGGAGTACGTTGACGTCGCTTCGAGATTTTCGGCTGGGAAGTCGACTTAGCGATTGACGCTTGACGATTGAGGCGCAATTTGGGCATGCTTCGTCGAGCGGCAACGAGTACCGGCGAGAAGGAGCCGAAGGTGATGGACGTCATGTTGGTCGTAGCAACCTCCCCGGAGTCGATCTCTATCTTCCCTTGCTTTGCGAGTGCCATGATTCTTTCCTTGAAGACGAAACATCTTTCGATGGGATGACTCACCACCCGGTGGTATTTGCAGAAGAGAGGGTCGTCGACGCGATGCATCTGCTCGGGCCTCTTTGAAGGAGGAAGCTCTATCATCTTCTCTTGCAGCAGTTGGTCGAACATGGAGGAGACTTCCGAGTCTGGGAAGGGGTACTCCTTTGCTTCGAGCTCCTCGAGAGTCATCCTTTGTCTTGGCGGCGGAGGCGGTGGTATGGCGACTCCCTTTTTCTGATCCGGCTTGCCAACGATCTTGAGCGGTTTGGAGGTCGAAGCGACGTCGGCAACATTGACTTGTTTCGGTTTCGTTGCCGGTGGCTTGTCCTTCTTCTCTATCTTCAAGAAGTCCTTGTTCTTCGAGTCCCCGCGGTTTGCTAGGCTGAGTTCCATGTCATGAGCCCGAGTTGCGAGTTCTTCGAAAGACCGAGGCTTGATACCTTTGAGGATGTAGAGCAGACCCCAGTGCATGCCTTGGGTGCACATCTCGATGGCCGAGTCTTCAGACAAGCGGTCTCGTGAATTCAGCGCGAGGTTCCTCCACCTGTCGATGTAGTCGATCACTGGCTCGTCTTTCCTTTGCTTGACGGCGGTGAGCTCGATCATGCTGACGGTTCGTCTGGTGCTGTAGAAGCGATTGAGGAACTCCCTCTCCATCTGATCCCAGCTGTCAATGGTTCCTGCAGGAAGATCAACGTACCAGTCGAACGCGTTGCCTTTGAGGGTGCGGACGAATTGCTTCACCATCTCGTCGCCATATGTGCCGGCATTATTGCAGGTCTCGATGAAGTGGGCAACGTGCTGTCTCGGATTTCCCTTTCCGTCGAAGTGCTGAAACTTTGGCGGCTGGAATCCGACTGGGAAGCGTAGCTGCTGGATCCTCGTAGTGTAGGGCTTCGAGTATGCCGCCGTGATCGGAGGAAGGCCACTGCCGTGAGAACGCATCATGTCGGCTATCAACGCTTGGACTTGCTGAGCATTCATCGTTGCCGTTGCTGGAGTTTGAGTGGCCGCCGAGGCTGGCGCCGGGTAGACGACTTCCAATGGGACGGGAGCCGAGGAGAGCGCTGGAGTAACCGCTTGAATCGTCGGAGCGACTTCTGCAGGAGCGGGAGTTGAAGACGGAACTGGAGCGGCTACCGGAGAAGCGACGGGTTGGCTAACTGCTGCAGCGTCCTTTGCGCTTAGCTTCTGGAGCAGAGCGTTGATGTGACGATCCTTCTCCTCCATTAGCCGAGTAATCTGCGCCATGTGCTCGTTCATCTGCATGACTTGGAGCTGAAGAGCGGTCGGAGGGTGGTGACGGAGAACGCCTCGGTGTTGCATGTTCGCATCCTCGCCGTCATCATCTGAGACGTAGTTACGCCGACTTGCTTCTGGCTGATGATTGATGTTTGCCCCCTGCAGAGGAGGTGCAACGTCTGCTGGAGAACCCGAACTGGTTCGGGGTTGGGGCTGGTCCTCCCCAAACTTCTGGACATGGGCTCCAGGATCGAGGCTCGTTTCTTCATGCACCAGGGCCTCGTCGGCGCTTTGGCGAGCATCTTCGGTAGTAGCTTCTGGCACGAAGATGTCCGCAAGAGTCCGTGTACGCCGAGTGTAGACGCGCACCATTGGAGGAGCATCACCCTCCGGATTTACTGGATCACCGTGGCGGAGTAGAGGAGACTCGGCGATTGGTGAGAGGCTTGGAGCAAACGCATCGTTGTTCGTTCCGGCCATTGCAAACTTCAAGCAGCTTCTTCAACCGTACAGATGAAAGGAGAAGAGGTCCCACCGGGCGTGCCAGAAATCTGTATGCGCAAAAAAGGTACGGGTCGGCTTTATTGCACAAAACGAGATTACAAGTGTGGCCGGGACCCGGGTTGCTCGGGTGTAGCGAGTCCGGGTTGCGGCGAGTTTTGATCAGGGGATTGTGGGAAAGATCTTCTGGGGGATCCCTTTGATCCGCGTCTCCACGTGGTGTTCGTGCGAGAGCGCTGAAGGGGCTGCCCAGGACAGGGGTTTTACAGGGAGAGGGTTTTGGAGAGGCTAAGGAATGTCCACCGTTGCTTTGTCCCTTCCGTGCTTCGCGCTTTCTCGGCTAGGGGGTTTTCGGCTTCGTTCCTCGGTCTTCGCGTCTTCCTCGTTCCTTGCTTGACCTCGGTGTCCTTGATCGTCGGTTCGCGGCGTCGATCTAGCTTTTGGCGTTGGCTTCGGCTTTGGCTTTTTGGCTTTGGCTTTGCTCCGGCGTGGCTCTGGCTTTTGCTTTGCTTCGGCGCTTGCACTTGGACGTAGCTGGGAGAGACTTGCGATGCTTTCGTTCTTCCGGACTTCGCGTCGTATCGGCTAGAACGTGCGGTGCTTTTGCTCGTGGCCGGCGTAGTCGCTTGGCTTTGGCACTTGCGTTGCTTTGGCGCGGGCTTTACTGGGGCTTTGCTTTGGCTTCTTGCGTTGGCTTTAGCTTTGGCGTCAACTCGATCTTCTTCTTCGAACGACGTGGGCTACTTCTCCGGTGCTTCGACGGTTTACGTATCGACTGGACTTCTCTTCTTCTCCGGGCTTCTTTGGCGTGATCGGAGTCGAAGAATGCTTTCGAAGATGGTGGGGGTAGCACCGATCTCCGTGCGACGGTTGTGGCGTCGGCTTTTGTTGATGAAGACGACGAGGGTAGCGACGGTCTCCGTGCGACGGTTGTAGCGTCGGCTTTTGTTGATGAAGACGACGAGGGTAGCGACGGTCTCCGTGCGACGGTTGTAGCGTCGACTTTTGTTGATGAAGACGACGGGGGTAGCGACGCTTCAGACGATCTGCTCCAGGCTTTCTTCTTCGTGGATGGGGCAGGCGTTAGTCGAAGACGACGGGGTGATGACGCTTCGCTTCTCTCCTCCGGGCTTTGGGGCTTGATCGGAGTCGAAGCTTTGTTGGAGACGACGGGGTAGTGCCGCTCCTCTTCTTCTCCGGGCTTTTGGGCTTGATCGGAGTCGAAGCCTTGTTGGAGACGACGGGGTAGTGCCGCTCCTCTTCTTCTCCGGGCTTTTGGGCTTGATCGGAGTCGAAGCTTGTTGGAGACGACGGGGTAGTGCCGCTCCTCTTCTTCTCCGGCCTTTGCTTCTGGCGTCTTCGGAGTCGAAGGATTCTTCTTCTCCGAGCTTTCTTCTTCGTGCACGGAGTCGAAGGCTTGTTGGAGACGACGGGGTAGTGCCGCTCCTCTTCTTCTCCGGGCTTTTGGGCTTGATCGGAGTCGAAGCTTGTTGGAGACGACGGGGTAGTGCCGCTCCTCTTCTTCTCCGGCCTTTGCTTCTGGCGTCTTCGGAGTCGAAGGATTCTTCTTCTCCGAGCTTTCTTCTTCGTGCACGGAGTCGAAGGCTTGTTGGAGACGACGGGGTAGTGCCGCTCCTCTTCTTCTCCGGGCTTTTGGGCTTGATCGGAGTCGAAGCTTGTTGGAGACGACGGGGTAGTGCCGCTCCTCTTCTTCTCCGGCCTTTGCTTCTGGCGTCTTCGGAGTCGAAGGGTTCTTCTTCTCCGAGCTTTCTTCTTCGTGCACGGAGTCGAAGGGATGATCTTCGTGTGCAAGGGTCTTCACATTGATGAGGACTTTCAGTAAGCCGATCCCTCGGGACAGGCTTGACTGTGCCTCGTGAAGCCTTGGGTCGGTGAAGAAGCGTCTCCTCGTTTGCAGAGCTCCCGCGCTTTGTCTTCAATCTTCGACCATTTTTTCCTTCCCCCACCCCCTCTATTTATAGGCAAAGAGGTGGGGAGAGAGATATGGAAACTTTTTAATTTTAAATCCCCTTTGTATCTCTCTCATAATTACCCGGATTTTATTCATCCATTGATGAAGGGAATAACATTTAATTGTTTTCCTTTTCTGGCAGGTGCAATTATGGCTGGATTTTGCGCACGAAATCGATGGCGATCGGGCGCTTCGTCTTGTGCGTCGGATCGAGGGATCGGCGCAGATCCGCGTGTGTGCAGACGTCATACGCTACCTCCCCCCGCGCATGGCGGTATTTTTTTCCTTTTCTTTCTTTTCTTTCCTTTTCTTTTCTTTCCTTTTTCTTTTCTTTCCTTTCTTTTCTTTCCTTTTTCTTTTCTTTCTTTTTTTCTTTTCTTTCTTTTTTCTTCCCTTTCCTTGCAGGGCCGGCCGGCCCCTCCATGGGGTTCGGTCCCCACTAGGGCCGGCCCTATAGGGTTCGGACCCTAGTAGGGGCCGGCCCCTCTTGGGGCGGGGTCCGAGTCCGTGTCGGCGCGCGCGAGTCGGGTCCGCATGTCGGGTTTGCATCCACGTCGGCGCGAGCGAGTTGGGTCCGTGTGTCGGGTTTGCATCCACGTAGGGGCCTTCGAGTCGGGTCCGGGTCCGAGCGCGTCGGGTTTGCATCCACGTCGGCACATGTAAGTCGGGTCCGGGTCCGACAAAATTCGTGTGTCTACACCCACATTTACACAAGCAGCTCTAAAGGAGATCCTGGCATTTCAGCAATAAGGGAGGGCATTTTCTATAATATTTGATAAGTGATTCAAAGCAAAAAAAATAAAAACAACTTTTTATTTTTCAATTGAGATGTTATTTACTTTGGGTTCGAACATTTTGGGAGCCATCTTTTATAAATAAGAAATTTCTGCTACTGTGTACCACAGATTTCGAGAGCTACAAGATTTGTTAAGCAATTAGTGAGCCTCCAACATGTTGTTTAGAGACTTATCTTCAGCCGACCTTAAAGATCAAAGCTAAGACGATTCTTCACGGGTTCAAAGCTGTTCGAAGGATCAGTTTAGACAAGAAACCAATATAGCAGCACCGGATCATTCAACATCAACAAACCAATACAGATATCATCCAACATCAACAAACCAATACAGCTTGTACCAAAAAACCAGTGAAAAGGAAGAGGAACCTCCCAACAAATAATCGATCAGTTTAGACAGAAGAAAGATTAACAAGAAATTCCATCAACAAGAAATTTCACTGATCCCATCGCAGGATCTTTTTAGCTAAACTCCTCAATACTTGAAGAAAGATTAACAAGAAATTGTGATAACTCAACTTAACCTAGTCACTCAATTTAAATATCATACACACACCAATGATGATGGTTACAATAAACAACAAACGGGATACAATCTTATTTCTTCTATCTTTTGCTTGATATTTTGAAAGTTCTTTCTGCAGCTCTTCAATCTTCTGCTGCAGATTCACATTCCTTTGCAACAGCCATACACCAAACTGTCGACCTCGTGCACAAGTCGGTGGATCAACCCAATTAAAAAATCCACAGGAACGAGAAATCTGTAATCAATATGTAATCGTAAAAACAAATCATCATAAATAATTAATTTTTTAAAAAAGAGTTTACAATCATAATAAGATTATACTAAGTGATAAATATACTTACATTATAATTTGCACATCCGTAGAAACGTCTTCCAGGGTTAATATCGGTGAACGAAGTCTTCAATGGAGCTTTTATACCACAAAAGCAACATGGTCGCATACCCAAGTTACCATGAGAAGCATAGTTGTGGCTTGACTCGCTTGACTCGGTGAACGAATTCCTTATATTTTGTTTTTGCATTTCATCAGCCTTGGTAACCACTGCAATATTTAGAAGGTTTGCTTATAGGAATCATGATGCAACTCTTTTATACAACTTAATCATATAGTCTGCAGAAAATTACCACCTTAGACTAAGAGTTTAATAAGCTCACCTTCAAAACAGAATTATATCACGTATGTCAGGTATGTTGTGTCAAATACCTAACAAAAAGTTCAGGAGAACGAATCAAGGTATGTTTATTTTATACAGCAAGTACTTGTGAACGAAACAATGCTTAGCCGATTCATCCTTGTGTCTATCTTTTCTTTAACAGTCGTAAAATTAATGGAAACTCTGCTTACTTAACTGATGATATTCCATGTCAGATGACAAACTATCAGCTGTTTCACCAAAATCACAGGAAACAGGTAGCACACATTCAATAAACCTCGACATTGAACGCAATGTCCCCACTTTAAACCACCTTCGTTGGGGGAAAAAAAAAAGTATCGTAAAGCCTACTGCAATTAGATTTTTTACGTAATCCAAGTTCTCCTCGACCTGGAGGTCTGAGAGATGTAAAATTCCAATCAGTTTACACCGTGGGATAAGATAGTAAAAGGCAAGCTTCCAGTGTCCATGATATCATCAATTAGGGAAACTACACTAATTTTGGTAGGGTTCAAGGGCATGGAAATTACTTTATTGGGCTGGATAAATATAATGAAGCAGGCATAAGTAGAGAAAGAGAAATAGCATATGGTAAAATGTAAAAAAATTACAATATCTAATATGAGGATTCTTACTTGTCACATACAGATGAAGACGACGACATTTGTTATTTCACAATGTTTATTATTTTAGGCAAGATTTACATGATCTGATCTAATTTCAAACTGCTAAGCTGCTGCATCACAAATTTTGACAAAGCTCTTGTATCTTGACTCCTTGGCTGACATTTTGGCTCTATTGCGACCACCAATCATCATGTTCACATGAAGGAACTACCATCGAGCATTGAAAGTAATGCACCAACTGATAAGAGGTTGTCACGATTTGTAGTAGAGAGAAAAAAAAGGAATATCTAAGATGATGTATTCAATTCAATATTCAAGTCTACCCTGCAAAAAGCCATGAATCCCCTTTTACAATGAAAATTGTCGTTAGTAGACTTGGCACTACTAAAGATCAGAGAATCACTGATGATCTATTTCCTACTTACTTTCAGAGGTCAACTTCCCCCGTCCGTTTGGGGAGGATGCCGGAGCCGGATCTTGGGTTTGGGGAGTACACCGGGTTTGGGGAGGACGCCGGAGCCGGATCTCGGGTTTGGGGAGGACGCCGGAGCCGGATCTCGGGTTTGGGGAGTACGCCGGGTTTGGGGAGGACGCCGGGTTTGGGGAGGACGCCGGAGCCGGATCTCGGGTTTAGGGAGGACGCCGGAGCCGGATCGATGTTTTGGGGAGGACGCCGGAGGACTGCGCCGTAGAGGGGGAGCTCGCACGAGAGAGAGAGAGAGAGAGAGAGAGAGAGAGAGAGAGAGAGAGAGACGGGATCTGCTGCGTTTTATTTGACCCGATCTGTTGCTTTGAACCCGATTTCATTTCAGCCACCGGATCAACCTCGATCCAACGGCTACCATCCAATGTCACTGCTGGGTTATTAAACACTGGGTCAGCCGATCCCGGCCCTATATATATATATATATATATATATATATATATATATATATATATATATATATATATATATATATATATATATATATATATATATATATATATATATATATATATATATATATATATATATATATATATATATATATATATATATATATATATATATATATATGTCGGGATCTAGAAACATGCTACTTTGCCCACATAGTTAGACACGTATCTCCAAAACCCTAGATAGAGGTTTCAGAATTTGTTGATTTTTTGTGAGGATAATAGTCTTGCCTTAGATAGCACACCAGAATAAAATTAGTGCATTCTAAAACCTATAGACTAATCAAATATTCCCTTCGATTTAATGGTTAAAATGAACGGTCGATAAAGCTCTTTAGATTTGATGTACCTAAAGGGTTTAGAATGTGCTGATTTTTTATGGATGTGCTATCTGAGGGAAGTTGATCATCCTTACAAAAAATCAACAAATTCTGAAACCTTTATCTAGGGTTTTGGATGATGCGTGTCTAACTCTGTGGCAAAGTAGCGTGTTTCTGGATCCCGACCCATATATATATATATATATATATATATATATATATATATATATATATATATATATATATATATATATATATATATATATATATATATATATATATATATATATATATATATATATATATATATATATATATATATATATATATATATATATATATATATATATATATATATATATATATATATATATATATATATATATATATATATATATATATATATATATATATATATATATATATATATATATATATATATATATATATATAGAGAGAGAGAGAGAGAGAGAGAGAGAGAGAGAGGAAACGGGAAATGAGCTGCCAGCCTATTTCAAAAAAATGGCAACCACCCATTTGATGCCCTTAGGAGTCTTAGAATGTGCTGATTGTTTGTGAGCATAAGTATCTTATCTTGGATAGAACACCCACAAAAAATCAGCACATTCTAAAACTCCTAGAGGCATCAAATATTAGAAGTTTTATCGAGCGTTCATTGTCACCGTTAATCTGAAATATTACATTTGATGCCTCTAAAAGTTTTAGAATTTGCTGATTTTTTGTGGGTGTTCTATCTAAGATAAGATGCTTATGCTCACAAAAAATCAGCACATTCTAAGATTCCTAGGGGCATCAAATGGGTGGCTGCTCATTTCGTCAAAATAGGCCGCCAGCCTATACCCCGTATCCTCTCTCTCTCTCTCTCTCTATATATATATATATATATATATATATATATATATATATATATATATATATATATATATATATATATATATATATATATATATATATATATATAGGGGAGGGATACTCTTACTCATGGCCTCTTACTCATATAGTTACCTATGATCCGGGCCCTCCATTAGATATCGACGTACGGTTTGTATTAGATAGGGAGTTAAAGCAATAGTGTCCGCATTAAATGCCCGTATTAAAAGCCATATTAAAAGCCCGTATTTAATGTGGATACAATTGTTTTAACTCCCCATCTAATCCAAACTGTACATCGACATCTAATGGACGGCCCGGATCATAGGTAACTATATGAGTAAGAGGCCATGAGTAAGAGTATCCCCTATATGGTAGGGGATACTCTTACTCATGGTGTCTTACTCATATAGTTACCTATGATCCGGGCCTTCCATTAGATCCCGACGTACAGTTCGGATTAGATATAAGGAGGGATACTCTTACTCATGGCCTCTTACTCATATAGTTACCTATGATCCGAGCCCTCCATTAGATCCCGACGTACGGTTCGGATTAGATAGGGAGTTAAAACAATAGTGTTTGCATTAAATTCCCATATTAAAAGCCATATTAAAAGCCCGTATTTAATGCGGATACAATTGTTTTAACTCCCCATCTAATCCAAACCGTACATCGATATCTAATAGATGGCCCGGATCATAGGTAACTATATGAGTAAGAGGCCATGACTAAGAGTATCCCTCCCCATATATATATATATATATATATATATATATATATATATATATATATATATATATATATATATATATATATATATATATATATATATATATATATATATATATATATATATATATATATATATATATATATATATATATATATATATATATATATATATATATATATATATATATATATATATGGGAAATGAGTTCCTATGACATGTCATAGGGAGTACCCTATGACATATGGTGAGTTAATAACCCTAGAATATTTAGAATGTTCTGAATTTTTATGAGGATGATCACCCTATCTTAGATAGGACCGCCACAAAAAATCGGCTCATTCTAAAACTTCTAAAGGCATCAAATATGATTTTCAATTTAACGGTTAAAATGGATGGCAGATAAAACTTCTAGCATTTGATGCCCCAACAAGTTTTAGAATGCTTTGATTTTTTGTAGACATTCTATCTAAGGTAAGGTGATCACCCTTAAAAAAATTCGGCACATTCTAAACATTCTAGCATTACTAATTCACCATATGTCATAGGGTACTTCCTATGACATGTCATAGGAACCCAGTCCTCTCTCTCTCTCTCTCTCTATATATATATATATATATA
>OX393552.1:10681987-10689487 GCA_947650365.1 Chamaelirium japonicum
CCAAAGTGGAGATTGTTGGGTTTTGGCTTGTAAAAGCCAATGCCCAGTCATGATCGTGTGCACAATTTCTGCAGAAGTCATACGAACAGGCAATCGGCCTGAAAGTCGAGCGAGTACTCTTAAGTTGTTTTGGCTGAATTTGTAGGGATTTTGGGTCTCCCATGGGCATGTTTGCTCTCTTATTTAAGGGAAGCAAGGGTGGCTCTAGAGTTAGATATATAGTTAAGAACTTGTGGGAATCATCAACGATAGCTATGAGGATGTTGATCGGAAATTGTCTACGAGAAAGGGAAGTCGTGGGGAGAAGTGAAAGATCATAGGGGGCACCGGTGCAGTGCTCCCCCGAGCTCTTGGAGTTTCAAGGTGGTGGTGACATGGTGATTGGTTCTTCTTGATAGATGATGGAGAGCAAGTCATGGTCGAGGAGAGACCGAAAACCCTATCTAGGGTTTGCCACGTAGAGAGAAATGAGAGATTATAAAGAAAATAGAGAGAAAGAAGGAAGGAGAATAGGAAAACAAAGAGAGGAAATGAGAAGGATACAATGTGTGGATCTTTACCAAGTTCTCCGATGCGATCATCAAAGAAGAAAGGTGAAGGATACGGTGTGTGGATATTCTCAGAGTTCTTCGGTATTGGTTTCTTTTTTGTGGTGCTTCCATCTCTTGGTAATTCTTTGGTTATCTATGTGTATCTTTGGGTAGCAAGTGGTTCTTTACTTTGTGTATGTATGATGTGTGAGAGAAGCAAGATTAGAATTAGCGGGGTCCGACAAACGGAGACCACTGCTTGGTGTAATTCTCTAGTAATAATCCAAGTCCTTGATTGTTGGTGCATGATACATGGTGTTCTTCTATTGTTTTTGTGCATCGTATTCTCAGTATGGTTGGCGATCTCTGCAGGGATCCGTTCCTCGATCTTCAAGCACCGTCCTAAGGGCAAAAGGCTTTCACATAATAAGCGATAGACATCGGATGCGAGACTCGATTCCCAATAGCCCCCATGTCCCCTTCCCAGATAGACCCAACACCCCCTTCTCTCTCTCTCTCTCTCTCTCTCTCTCTCTCTCTCTCCTCTCTCTCTCTCTCTCCACACATCTAAATCTTCTCCTGCATCTAAGCCCACCGATCACCCCCCCTCCCCCCCCCCCCCCCCCCCCCCAATCTCTCTCTCCCTCCGCCATTCATCTATCTCAAACAGACCCAACACCCCCCCAATAGGTGGTATCAGAGCAAGGTTCTCTTATAAGGTGTTCAACAAAAATCTTGTATGAATGGGAACTATGAGTAATTTGGAAATCAAATATGGAGCACATCTTTATATTGCAAATAATTGTATAAACATGTTGAAGGTGATGGATCCAAATTGGAGGACATGAGCAATGAAGAATGGAAAAACTTGATTGGATTCATTCGATAATGGCTAGATGATAGTGTGTTCCACCATGTATCCGCCAAGACCTCTGCGTACTCTTTTTGAAAAAGTTGAAAAATCTCTATGGAAGAAAGATGGTTGGGAACAAAGCTTTCTTAATCCGGAAGTTAGTGAACTTGAAGTTTAAAGATGGTAGATCTATTGATAAGTACTTGAATGGAGTTCAAAGCAATGTAAACCAACTGTTCTCCATGAATATGGTGCTCGAAGATGAGTTGCAAGCATTGTTACTCCTTGATTCATTTCACGATAGTTGGGAGTTTCTTGTGGTTTAACCTAGTAACTCGGTTGTGAGCGCAATTTTTTAGGAGGACCGCTCCCACAAGCAAGGTCACCTTTTTAATTGGAAGCGCAGACTAAGGGCTACTCCTACTATTCTCTATTTGGACGAGTAGGTCGAAGCAAGGTCATTGTGCGAAAGCTTCGGCTTCGTGGAGTTCAGGTTTAAACAAATATATTCGGGTTTAAATAAAGAGGGTTAAGAGGATCTATGACTCCTAAAGTGATTGCCTCCAGATTGATCTTAGAATTCTTTGAGGAAAAAAGCTTAAGAGTGTGTGTGTGTGTGTGTGTGTGTGTGTGTGTGTGTGTGAGAGAGAGAGAGAGAGAGAGAGAGAGAGAGAGAGAGAGAGAGAGAGCAACATTTTAACCCTTGAGTTTACAAAGGATCAACATTTTTTTTAGTACCCTTGCCTCTTCTTCTATAGGGGAGGTTTTGAAGAAAGGGGATATTTTCTTTACGTTATATCTATCTTCCAGGTGGTGTTTCTCCGTTTGGGAGATATACCTAGCCTATCCATCATTGACAGCTGTTTGTGCTGGTCGGTGTTGAGGCTTACGCCATAGTTTTGTCCAGAGGTTGTCCTTCAAGCAATCAGGGTGGGTTGATTCTTCCTGCAAAGAAGGCTATTATATGCTTGCGTTCTCTTTAGACCATTTGCCTTTTTTTTTTGGTTCATGTACCTAGTTGGAGTTTCAGAGTGGTTTTTCTGGGTTTTTAGTTTATAACAATCATGCTCAAATCTTTTGAGGTGAGGAGTTTTGTTCATCTTTCTTGATTTTCCTTTTGAAGTTCAAACCTTTTGAGTGTTACTAACTTGGCGCCAAGCGAGGGGATGAATATTTTATGCCCCACATTTTCCCCCTCTTGGCGGGCCGAGATGGGTTTTTTTTTTTTTCGGGACTAGGTCCTTATAAAAGGGGTAATGGGTGTTAGATCCTTAGAAATAGTTTCAGTTAGAGGTAGTGAACATAATGTTTAGTTTTAGTGTTAGGTCCTCTAAACAGTAAATAACGAATTTACACATGCATATTACTTTGCTACGATAATTTGACACAACAACAAAAAACAATAGCTTTAGATGCAAAAGAGTAACAATTGTTACAATACTTTGCTACAGTAGCATAAACGAGTAATATTTAGATGCAAAAGAGTAACAATTGCTACAATACTTTTCCTGTGGTAGATGAAAATAATAACATCTACATGCAAAGAGTGACAATTGATACAATAATTTTGATACAGTCTTTTTGCAACAATTATTACTAGAAAAAGTCACATTTACGGACAAGAAGAATAACAATTACTACAATACTTTTGAGCATACTACAATGTTTTGTTACAGTGTTTTGGTGAAAAGATCAAGTAACATTAACGTGCAAAAGAGTAATAATTGCTAAAACACTTTTGCTTCATTATTTTGTTGAAAAAATTAACATTTACATGCAAAAGTGTGAAAATTGCTATAATGTTTGAACCTCTCACTAGAGTTTTGCACTGTGAAACAGGTTGCTTGTGACGGGTTAGGCTAAAGGGTAATAGATGATGTTCTTATTACAAACTCGAACTGTTTCTATGAACCTATCGTTAAATCCCCCTAAAAATAGGCCTGTCAATAGAGCAGATCTTCATCCGAATCCGATTCGAATAACCCGGATCTTGTAGTAATTTTTTGATCCAATATCTGATTAAAAATGATCTGATCCGATTCGAAACATAATCGGATCGGATCTGGGTTTACCCTGATTCGATTGAATTAAGATCCGATCCAACACTATCTAATATAATCATTGAACAATAGCCTTTGAATCTAAGTCTTATGATTATCAACGGCTTAGATTTAAAACTTAACCTATCTATTATATTAACTTTGACAAGTGCTCTCTGTACTTAACCTCTCTATTATATTCTTTGTATCGAAGAAGAAGGAAATAAAAAAAACTTGTTTGAATTCATAACTTGAAGTTGGTTTAGTAATTTTTATTTTTTTGTTTCTAAACAAAGATTGGGGATTCAGATCTCGAATTATCCAACGGATTCAGACTCAAACAAAAAGTTACAATATCCATCATATATTGCATCAGATTCGGATCAGGCAGATTACTATTGAATCGGATTCGGATATACTCTCATGATCCGGCCTGAATCCGACCCGTTGACAGGCCTACCTAAAAAAAGAAAATTCTAAAGAAGGGTGATCCGGTACCCTATGCACTCAAAACACTTGTCAATCTCTTTTCTTTATTTTTCTTAGCCCTGCTATTGAACATACAATGGGATATACTCACAGACATACTGCAGAGGTGTATCACTTGACTGCTCTATGCATCAGCTAACTCATCGAGCGTTAGCCGACACCAGGGGCGGACCTACATTGGGCCTAGGGGGGGGCTCAAGCCCCCCCTCAATTTGGGGGAAAAAAAAAAAGTTACACTTACCCCCTTGAATTTTAGGTCAAACACACTTAACCCCCCAATAGTTTATTTGTTCCAAATCACTTCCTAAAGTTTGAAATGTTCGCACAATACCCCTTTTGTCAACTACTTGATTTCCTCATTTGGTAATTAATTATCTGATCGAAGCTGAATTGAAGGGGGGGCAAAATGTTATTTTTTAACTATAGGGGGGTTAAATGTTTTTGAGCTAAACTAGGGGGGAGCAAAGTGTAATTTATCAAAAAATAAATTCTAGCAAACTTTTGGTTGCCAACTTCACATGGAGGTGGCCACCACCTTCCCACCGGCCACCATCCCCAGCCAGTCAATATCCATTGTCATGCCACCGACCCCCACCCCCACCGCCACTTGGGCCACCCCGTCGCCGCCGGCCACCACCTGCCATTGCCGCCTGTATTGGTGACCCATAGCCGGCTCGCCGTTTACCGGCCACCGACGCCCACCACTGTCCAGCCAACACCCACCGCCTTCTGCCACCTCCCGCGCACATGGCATCTTCGTAGAGTTTATCCCATGGCCCTTAGTGAATAAGAATCGAGTGGGCATCAGGACCTATTTATAGGTTTTTGGGAGTATGTATGAAATCCCCCCCTGGCAAAAAAAAAAAAAAAGAATCTGGTCTATTATTTACAACTCGTGCACCCCGATCGAGTCGGCCAATTATAGTTCCAAATTTTTGAAGGACTCTTGAGGATCGAAATTCTCCTCCACTAGAGGCAAAATCCTAATAGGCCTTTTGTTGCGCTATCGAATGAAGGGTAGAGACGTTGTCACGCCGCCTGCCGATGCCTTCGATCGTGAGGCAGCGACTGTAGTTTCTATTTAATAATTATGCCCCTCCTGAAGAAAAATCCTGGGTCCGCCACTGGCCGACACCACCCCCAGCCGAGAATGATTTTGTTACAACCTCTTTAAAGGGGTTGGAACATTCTTTGCTCTCGCATTGGTCTATTTCAAAGGCATGTTTGTCATTTCATACTTTTAATCATGGTGTAATGACCAAAAGTTTTTGAAATGGACCAATGAGAGAGCAAAGAATGCTCCAACCTATTTAATCGTTCTCACCCCAACCCACCTCTGCAGACTGCAGTATGTCAGCAAGTGTGTCCCCTTATATATTTAATTATCAATTTACTTGTTTTTAATACTGTGGGTCCCACTCCCCTCCACCGATACATGCTGTTTTTTATACTGTGGGTCCCACTCCCCTCCACCAATACGTGCCACCAACACACAAGTGTGCTGTCTGTACCGTCACAAGGGGTAGCGACACATTCCGCAGTCATCCGATGAACTTGGAAGATTGTAGTTGAACGTGGATGTTGACGATCATTCACCGGCCGGTGCCTGCATGAACGGCGTGGTGTGATTCAACGGCGTGGTGTGATTCACCCTTCAATGGTGAATGCATCCAAGTGCTGTGAGATGGTACGTGGCACCACGTGAACCCCTACAACCGTTGCACCAAATGTTTTCTCCTTTTACATCATTCTCGAGTCGACCGCCCGGGAAAATTTTCGACACAACGAGATTTGGCCCGAAAACTGATTGTGCCACCACGTCTCCCTCTCTCTCTCTCTCTCTCTCTCTCTCTCTCTCTCTATAAGTCCGCCCCTTTGACCTCTCTCTCTCTCTCTATATGTCCGCCCCTTTGACCTCTCTCTCTCTCTCTCTCTCTCAACCGCTTGCGGACGGCCGACGGCCCACTAGCTCTCCCCTGTCGCCGACCCCAGGTATGCCTTCTTCCCCTTGTTGGGAATCCCACAACAGATCATGAAATGTATCATTCCATTAATGAAAGGCGCCAACTTTGGCAGAATCGAAATTATTTTCACCATTCCTAAAAATGGGATTCACTCGCGTTTCTATTCCAGTTCGTGCAGATCAATTCGGTTCATCTAATTTTGCCCAATCGAGATACCAAATGCTCAGCATTTGATTCGATTCTTGTGCATACAAATTCTGGGTTTTCAATGTCAGGCATGTAACGTTGATAGACTAATAGGATCTGGTTGATTTATGCATAAAGTGTTGGGAGTTTAGTCCCGCATTGGCTAGCGGGCTGGGCAGTGTTGTCTTTCACACACCCTCTGTGGATCTTCCCTTGCCACCCGGGTTTTGGGGTGTGAGGGTATCTAACATGGTATCAGAGCAGATTTGACCTTTGCTCGTTAAGCCAAGTGGGTGCCTACCCATGTGACAAGGACCGAACGAAACCGGCTTGGACGTGAGGGGGAGTGTTGCAGTTTAGTCCCACACTAGTATGGAACCCGGGTTGATGCCCGGGTCGCCACGTGAACCAAACTATATATATATATATATATATATATATATATATATATATATATATATATATATATATATATATATATATATATATATATATATATATATATATATATATATATATATATATATATATATATATATATATATATAGTTCTGCTCTCCTGCGGGATGTCCCGCACTGAAGAAATGCGGGACAATTGTGGGCCGTCCGATTCCCTTCGATCGGATGGCTGGAATTCATTCCGACCAAACCCGGCTGTTACTGTGGCGGCCACAGTAACATGGGATTTTTGGTCCGGGTGAATCCCAGTCGTTCGATCGATGGATCGAACGGCCCAAACCAATTTTCGCTGTTACTGTAACGGCTACAGTAACAGCGAAAATTGGTCTGAACCGTTCAATCCATCGATCGGACGGATGAGATTCATTCGGACCAATTTTCGCTGTTACTGTGGCCGCTACAGTAACAACGAAAATTGGTTTGAGTCGTTCGATCAATCGATCGAACGGATGAGATTCACTCAGACCAAAAATCTGCTGTTACTGTGCCCGCCACAGTAACAGCTGGGTGTTTTTGGTCGGAATGAATTCCAGCCATCCGATCGAAGGGAATCAGACGGCCCACAGTTGTCCCGCATTTCTTTCAGTGCGGGACGTCCCGCAGGAGAGCAGAACTGATGAGGACATCGAGCAGCGCCCCTGACGCGTGTACCAGCGCAGGAGGCGCCACCTGAGCTTATGGCTCTGATCGGACAGTCAGCACCATGATGGTGATCGTTTATTTATTGTTGTTATTTATTTTTTTTGTTTTTGCATTATGTTATTTAGTCCCACCTCAGCTGCTAGGGACTTTCGCTTGTTTATCGCAGCCTTTATATAGGCCTGCCCATGGACATGTAATGGCATTGATGAATAATAAAATTTTCCGTTTCCTCCACATGCGTGTTGAGAGAATCAGGGTGAGGCGTGTGAAACCCCAACCCCAAGCCTAGGCGTGTGAAACCCTAGGTCCAGTATTAGGCGTGTGAAACCCTAAACTAG